>CM029598.1:47027014-47152206 GCA_017311375.1 Mytilus coruscus
TTCCTGTTAATATGAAACTTTTCTTTAAGTTTTATTATATATTTGTATGAACCAAATTCCTTAACGTGCTTTCATAAATTTACTGAAATAAGTACAATCATTCAGAAGTCTTCTTCGTCTTTTTTTTTCTATCAAATTTATCAAAAGGATCATACATAAACATGTTTCTATTAAAGTGATGTTTTATAAATATGCTCAGGAAGATATTTTTAAAAGTCGGGATTACAATAAAAGCACAGATTTTTAATTTTCTATCTTCCTTTGTTGGAGATATTCAGTTCACAATATTAAATTAAAGTATATAAAGTATTAGATTTTTAACAAATACAAAAGCACTCTATTCCTTTGCATTCATTCAAATAACCATCTCATTACGAGTGATACAAAATTATATTTTAATCATTTATATGGATGAATAATTGATACATTTATTTATTGTTTAGATGATAAATTTTTGAAGATAATATAGAAAACCCATTAATATCATGGCATGTAAATTTTTCCATATATAACAAGTGCTTGGTGTTTGTTGACAAGATTTTTATATATATATTGTTACAATTAAGTGACTATTATATTGTGAGTAAGGGCTGTTTGTTTGAGAAGAATTTATATCATTACATATTATGTGTTAGTGATGTGTTCTTTGTTCTTGACTTTGTTTTTTAGTCCTTGGTTGCTTTTCAAACATTTATTATTTAAACTGCAAACATTCAGCTGTCTAACTCAAATTATGTGCATTACATCAGAAATCATTTCTGTGTTAACCCATTTTTCTTGTTCATGTTGTTAAATCAATTAAATGTTTACAAGTGCTATCGAAAAATTTATTATGGGTACTGAAATCTATGTTATGTTAGAAACAGTTGAATCAGGCAATTTTACAATAGACTTGCCTTACTTTTGCCTCGGCAATATTGGATTCAACACCTTTAAAATTTTGAATTGCTCTCGACAAAGTTTAATTTATTTAACGACTGGCAAGAAAATTGGTAGTATGTAAATGGTTCTTGGTGTAATTCATTTAGTGCTGCTATTTTTCGCATAAAGTCATACACATACACACATTGTTTTAACATGGAGGCTTTTATAAGGGAAGGATTTAGCATTTTTGAAATGGGCATTTTTCAATTGTTTTACGTAAAATTGTGAAATACAATTCAAATGAATAGACAAGGTTTTTTTATAATACATAGAATTCATGTTACTAAAAGTTTATTAGATTCAAGTCTTTAAAGATCATTGCATACTTTTGTTTTACTGACAGTTGAAGTTAAAAACTAAAGGAATTTAAATATGTGAATATAAAGATACCCAACAATGCAAATTAGAACCATAGAAATAATGAGGTCAGCACTCAGAAACCAGTAGCATCATTTAATTAAAACCAATTTAGTGTCAATTTAAATGTGACGGTATTCACACTGTCCATATGCAACAGTCTCTTTTGCTGCTTTGCATAGAGAGCTCAGCTTACACAAGGCAGTTTGATCAGTTGCAAAAAAAAAAAAAAAACAGGTGGAATATTATGCGATATACAGAAAAAAATTTAATTCTGGTTTCACCTGTTAAAATCAAACAATGGTCTTAAATATTTTATGACGAAGGAGCTGATTTCACAACTATTCATAGTGACTTCTCTGATTGTTTGAGACATTTTATTGAAAGTTGAAGACACATTTGCCTCTGTTATTTACAAGGTGAGGTGGGGGAAGGAATTTGTTAGGTTATTTCACAATACCTCTAGTCAGAGTTTATTTCTTTGGTTTGCATTAATATTTTTACTTCAATTATTATTTTGATTTTATTTTTACAATGTGATCAAATAATATATGCCCTTACCTTCTTGAAAAAAGCTGATTTTCATTAAAAATGCCATTAGTATTAAAATTATTAATGTTCCTTCCTTTGTTGAACTAAGTTTTTTGTTGACATTGAAATGTGTAAGGAATATTGCATACATTCATGACAAGATGAGGGTCGATATGACAAGCTTTGTTAGTATGTTTGATGATAGCTGTTGATATTAGCTGGTTTATTCCTCATTATGTACATAATAAATGTGTTCAAATGTACATGAATTGTATATGCTGTACAGATTGCACTGTACAAATAATAATAAATTTGTAACATATCAGTGTTTTTGGTGTCTTTTTTTGTTGAGATCATGCATTACACGTAACTACCTATTTATGTAAATCAGTGTAAATGATTGTTGTGTCTGTTGGTTTATTCATTTGTCGTCACTTCATTCCAGGTCTCTCTGTAATAACATTTAACAGTTCCAATATCACTACAACAGATGCACATTTTGACGATTAACAGCATATTTCAACAAAACAATATAAGTACTGGCTACTGACCTGATGATACTGGGGACTGGCAAGGGACCAGAAGAGGTATAAAACAGCGGTAATAGTTACATTAACAGTACCAATTTTATTGCACGAAATGCCAATTTCAACCGTTAATATCTCTTCAGTGATGCTCTAATTATTTTGAAATCAAAAACCTAATGCAAGCATTGAAGTGATGATATAATCCAAAAGGACCAAAAGTATAGGCAAACATTGACAAGGAATCAGAACGTATGAATGAAACGATTTCCTTAACTACCGATAGATTTGGCAAGGAATTTATACTTACTAATGTCATTGTCCAACCCTTCCTAAACCACTGATTAGATTCAAGGATACTGTCGAGTTTTAAACAATGATATAATGAGATCATCATTCCTGTTACTTATGATGTATTATTTTTTCAAAAGAAAATTTGTACATTGTACTTTGTTTAATATCTATACAAATTGGGAGTCCAGGTTTTAAATTGAGAGCTCATTACAGTCTTATTGAAAATTTCACTTCAGAAAAGACTAATGAGAGAGATTTTGAACCTTTGACATTGAACAAATGAAGAACATTATCCTTCTAATATATTCAATTCGGCCTGACTAAAATCAATTTATACTTTATTAAATATCGCATTACATACAATGACTAAACATATCTTTAAAATATCATAATCAAAACAAAAGATGAATAGATGCAATATATTTGCGAAAAAAAAATGCAAATAAGGTAGAGAACTATATTTGTCTATACAGTGTCAGCTCCAGACCTTTATCCTACAGTCTAAAACTTTTCGTATGTGAAAAAGAAGGTGTGAGACCTTGGAATGTTAATTGGATGATCCTTCATTGAAACATTATTTTAATTATTTTAATGAAAGAGTTGAATTTATCCAACAGTGCAGACCATTGTTTAAGAAGAGAAAAAAAGGATGTGAACAAAGTAAAATGCGAATCAACTTGCTATAAATCAGAATATGTACATTATCTAAAAGCAAAATATATTGTTTTTTATTCTTATAACTTCTGAAATAAATTAATAGTCTTCAAACAAAATATCCTAATGTGATGGCGATCATTGCTAGGTACAGGAATGTATTCATCGATGATGTCCCTAAAAAGAAAATAACACTTTTCATCGACAATATATGTTAAAATAGGCGTTACTAATATAGTTCATAAAAATCGAACAGGACATCCAAACTGTAATAGTGTGTTATAACCATCCAATGGATCATACACAATGTTGTGATGAAATTATTTATGAAAATCAAATTTGGTCCTCAATTCAAAGTATTTGAAACTGTCTCTTGTTTACACAATAAAATGTTGAATATTTGTACTTCAATTAAACATGACCGGGTTGGTTTAAAATATACCCTTTTCAATTTGTTATATAGACATACAATTTATATAGTCACAGAATGACCGAAAGTTCAGCAAAATTGCGACAATTGGGATAAATCGTGACTTTTGACTCGCACATGGTTAGAAATACGATATGACGTCACCGACAAATTGCTTTATCAAGGCTTGGAAAATGCTCACACTTTTTGAAAGCCTTCCGTTTGAAACTTTTGAATTTGATTGATAATGACTATCATACAATTTAGATTTTCAACGAATTACATGGGCTAATAGTTTTAAAAGCCAAAATTAACATACTCCATACAATTGTAAGCTAACTTAAATTTCATCCAACAGTTCATGAAAAGCGTCTCACTGTATTCATTTTATGAGTTTGAGCTTTTGATTTTGCCATTTGATTAGGGACTTTCCGTTTTGAATTTTCCTCGGAGTTCAGTATTTTTGTGATTTAACCTTTTTCTTTTCGTACACTTGATAACGCTAAATTCATTTTGTCGACTCTGTTTTGTTGATCAGTATAAGAAAACAAACACACGATTATCTGGTAATGATATATAATAGATACATAGCTAACTTAAATTTCATCCAACAGTTCATAAAAAGCGTCTCGTTGTATTCATTTGATGTGTTTGAGCTTTTGATTTTGCCATTTGATAAGGGACTTTCCGTTTTGAATTTTCCTCGGAGTTCAGTATTTTGTGATTTTAGATTAAGTAAAAGCACACAGTCATCAACTGAAAAATGTAGAATTTTCTAGCTCATGACCCCCTGTTCAACCATCACCAAAAAAAAAAAAAAAAAAAAAATCGAGAAAAAACAAAACAGAACTTGCACTTATCATACTGTCGATAAAATGGTTTTAAACATTGCCGACCCAAACTTTGAGAGGACAGTTTCTGGCTTGCGATCGTAATACATCAATTTTCAACTAGATAAATCACACATCATTTGATTTCTAATTCATTTTTTTCAGACCTTAGCTTTTATTTACGTTCTATCTCCCTGTAGCCCACACTGAAGCTTGATTTCCATATTAAGCTTACTTTAACACATTGCTATGTACCTTTTTTTTTCTTCACATATCTTTTTTCGTGGGAGCTTACGTAGGCAAATAGGTTTGCATGGACGATGTTTAAATATGATAGGTCAGATGAAGTCTTGTTATTCAAATTATCCGGGTCGCCGTGGTCAAATGCCTAAATTCACGCCCAACATTCAATGAGTACTGAATGAAATAACGCAATCACGTAAACATATGTTTCACGTGAAATAGCCGACATGTAGCAAATAATGGATGGTTGTTGAAAATAAAGCTTTTGTTTATGTGAGAGGGTTGTAACACGTAAGTAAAGTACATATTAGTGAAAAAATAGAAAAGGAATCAAATATGAAGTATGACTGATATATTTGAACATTTATCTTTTACGATTTCTATACAGAAACTTGCTGCAACAAGTATAGGTCGGCTATGTCCATGTTTATTATATTGATCAGATTGATCAAAGTAATATTGGCATAACGGTCTGGAATGTACATTAAACCCCTAAAAATTATGTATATAAATTTGTAAAAATGTTTTAAGCTGACCATGCCAAATGACTTCACACATAGTGAACATTCTTTTAAATGGAACGTCGATGAAACAACCGCTATAATTGCATCATGAGCACTACCACTTTTTTCTACCTACTTTTAAGTACAAAAACACAAAATGTTAATTACATGTAGTATGAAAAACAACTGTATGATAACAGCTCTTATAGAACTGTATTGTTAATGATATTTCGATTTTAGATAGGTTAGTTTAAACATACTTATTTATATTGGATTGGGAAACAAGTTCTTACAACTTATATTAATCCCTTTCCACTTTGCTGGTGCGAGTGCTGTATTGTAGCGGCATAAGCCTGCTCTTTTTCGAAATCTACAAGGGTGTCTTTTACGTGCAAGAGATATTGCTCTCTCTTAACACGGGTCAGCCATTTATCGTCCCCTTCCGACCGGACTATCATCGTTTCTTTAGACCATTCTCGCAAATGGTGTCAAGGGAGAGCCGAAAATTCAGTCACTGAAATTTTCTCCCCGGAACGGGGATCGAACCAAGAATCTTTGTGTTAGTAGTCCGATGCGCTAACAACTACACTACGGCTCTCCTTAAGATAGACAATTCTACATATTCAGCATACCTGAACTACGATTTGATTTTCCACTGTCATCTACAACAGTGAAAAATGTTGACACCTTTTTCATGTAGTCGTCTTTGCCATGCGAGTTTTCAAAAGCATCCGTTTGTTTTCTTCCAATGGTTCCCCCGGTGTTATTGTCGTTTTTCCAGCACTAGAAACACAAAAATAATTTTCCTATTATATCGACAATAAATCTACAAAAAGAATCATTCTAGTCTGTAAAGTACTTAGTACTAGAACATATTTTATTGGCAAGCCGATGAAAGTTAAGCATATATATGATAACAATTGCAAAGGCAACGATGTGTGTTTCTGAAGTAACTAGAATCCATAACTGGAAAGTCAGGTCATGTTTCATTATAATATAGTATATAGTGTACCCCTTTCACTATTCCTAACAACGAATTATGGTTATTCTGTGGCCATGTCGGCAATGTTGATAGGCATGTGATTTTATCGAACACATTTCATAAATTAGGTACTGTATCCAAATTGTGATTGTGGCCAAGTTTGGTTACAGTTGGCCTAGTAGTTTCAGAGAAGATTTTGAAAAGGTTAACGGACGAATGACAATGATGACGGATGACGACTAACGACGGACGCCAAATGACGAGAAAGGCCCTATGATATGTGGTATGAAGATGGCCGACGTGTCCGATGACCCTACCTGCCAAGCAAGATGGCCGACATGGCTAAAAATAGAAAATAGGGGTAAAATGCCTGTTTTGTTTATAATTTTGAAAACCGCAAGAAATTGAGAAATTCAGACAGTAGCAAAAATGTTTAGAATGTTAAGCTCTAACTATTGTCTGTCAAAGTCAAAACTGTCGGACTACTTCTTATAGGAGTTATTGCCCTTAAATCACAAATTTTGTCATTTTTTTCATTTTTTCCAATTATCTCGAAAATGATAATAGACAGAAAGTTAAAATAGCAAAAATGATCAGCAAGACAAGATCTACAAATATGTCAATATGACCAAATCGCCGGACGACTCCATATTAGAGTTTTTGCCCTTTAATGACAATTCTTACCAAGTTTCTGCTTTTTTGCCTTATATCTTAAAGACTATTAAATATAGATAGAAACTTCAAATAGAAAAAATGATCAGCAAGACAAGATATACAAAGAAATCAACATGACCTAAATTGTTAGTCGATTCCTGATTGAAGTTATTGCCCTTTAATGATGATTTTTCCCATTTTTGCCTATTATTTTGAAAATTGTTATAGATAGATAGAAACTTTAAATAGCAAGACAAGATCTACAAATTAGTCACATGGTCGAAATCTTCAGTCGACTCGTTATTGGAGTTGTTGCCCTTTAATGATATTTTTTTTACATTTTTTTGCTTTTCTTACCTATAATCTTGAAAACTATAAAAAAAAAAGAGATAGAAACTTTAGAAAGGAAAAATTATCAGCAGGATAAGATCTACAAATATGTCAACATGACTGAAATTGTCAGTTAACTCTTAATAGAGTTGTTCCCCTTTAATGATGATTTTTACTAAAAAGTGGCCATTGTTGAAGATGCAGGAAAGCGATACAGGCTCTTTAGAGCTTCTAGTTAAGTCGCCAATATTATTATTATTATGTCACCCGATCGACAATGTCGGGTGACATATTGCTTTTCTTCTGTTTCTTTGTTATTATTATTATTCTTCCACCTTTTTTTGTCCGGCAGATTTTTTGGAGCCAATGGAACCAATCTTAATGATAGTTCACTATAATGAGGAACACAAAATTCCGGGTTGCAGTAGGTCTTAAGAACATAAAAAATGGCTGCCGTTACCATGGAAACGGAACAAATGTGAAAAAATCCACTTTTTTGTTTTGGTGAATTTATTGGAGATGCTTAAACTTAGAATCATTATATTTTAATACCATGTAGGTGCCCACTGTATACTGGTGTTGGATGATTTTAGCAATCATTGGAACTACTATGTTGCCATGGAAACTACACCAAAAATTTCAAAAATATCAAAATGCTCCAAATTTTTTGAAACTTCATAGTAACGATGAGCAACATTGGTAGATGTGGAATTTGGCGTTGGAATTTCCAAAATGTCTGCCGTTACCATGGAAACAATGCAAAAAGGTCAAAATGCTCCAAAAACTTCAGGGTTTGGTGAATAATTTTGGTATGCTTCAACTGAAAATCATCAAATTTTTATACAATAGAGTTGTCCACTATATACACGTTTTGAATGATTTTGACAATCATTGGAACTACTATGTTACCATGGATACAGGAGCAAAAATTTCAAAAATTTCAGAATGCTTCAAATTTAATGAAACTTCACCATAACTTTGACTGGCATGTGTGGAAGCAGCAATTGGCGTTGGAATTTCCAAAATGGCTACCGTTGCCATGGAAACGGCAAAAAAGTCAAAAAATTTTAAAATGTTCCAAACTTAATGAAACTTGACATTTATGTTATCTGGCAAGTGTTGATACAACTTTTGACTATGAAATTTTCAAAATGGCTGCCGTTACCATGGAAACGTCAAAAACGTGATTTTTTTCAAATTCTGTGAAAGTACTGAAAATTTACAGAAAGATATAATGTCATGCATATATACAAGTGCATTCAATGTCAATTTTTTTTAAATGGCTGCCACTTAGAGGCAATGGGGGAAGGGTGACATCCGCTATTGCTTGCAATGGCAATTCTAGTTAAGTCGCCAAAACGGAGTTTTGGAGACTTATTGTTTTTGTCCCGTTTCTTATTATTATTATTATTATTATTATTCTTCTTAACCCTAATTTGTCCGAACATTTTCTTCCAAGCCTTTAATGATGGAAACTTTATATTTGGTATGATGTTGGGGTAGTATCGCTAGGGTGCATTCGCTATTTTTATTTCAAATGGGGTCAACTTGGCACTTTTGGGGGCCGGAACATGGGTGGGGTCATTTTCGACTATTGATTCGTTACTGGTAGAACCTTTAAGTTTTGTGTAATACAAGAGACCGATGTCCAGGTGTCAATTCCACATTTTTATTTCAGCCCGGGGTCATCTTGGCATTATTTTAGGGGTCAATTTTCATGGAACATTCTAGAACAATAGTCATGTGATTAGTCATGTGATAGTGTTGAATTATTCCTATGTACTTTTATGTTATATAATGATAGATTATTACAGGTAGCATCATATGTAGCTGTAATTCGACTTTGAATTTTAAAATGGCCGCCGTTACCATGGAAACTGCAAAATGTCAAAAATTCAAAATGCTTCAAACTTAATGAAACTTTACACAAATGTTGACTGTCTTATGTAGATGTGGCATTTGACTTTGAATTTCAAAATGGCCACCGTAACCATGGAAACACGAATGCCTAAATTTAAAAATTGGTCCATTTTTATGAAACTTGTAAGTAATGTGACCTGTCATGTGTAGATGTGCTATCCGACTATGAAATTTCAAAATGGCTGCCGTTACCATGGAAACAGCAGAACAATGGTTGGGGCCGTTTGGCGACTTTTGTGTTAGCATCCTAACACAGGATTACTTGTTATTATTATTCTTCTTAACCCTAATTTGTCCGACCATTTTCTTCCAAGCCTTAAATGATGGAAACTTTATATTTGGTATGATGTTGGGGTAGTATCCCTAGGGTGCATTCACTATTTTTATTTCAAATGGGGTCAACTTGGCACTATTTGGGGCCGGAACATGGGTGGGGTCATTTTCGACTATTGATTCGCTACTGGTAGAACCTTTAAGTTTTGTGTAATACAAGAGACCGATGTCCAGGTGTCCATTCCACATTTTTATTTCAGCCCGGGGTCATCTTGGCATTATTTTAGGGGTCAATTTTCATGGAACATTCTAGAACAATAGTCATGTGATTAGTCATGTGATAGTGTTGAATTATTCCTATGTACTTTTTATGTTATATAATGATAGATTATTACAGGTAGCACCATATGTAGCTGTAATTCGACTTTGGAATTTTAAAATGGTCGCCGTTACCATGGAAACTGCAAAATGTGAAAATTTTTAAAATGCTTCAAATTTAATAAAATTTTACAGAGATGTTAACGAGTGTATGTAGATTTGGAATTTGACTTTGGAATTTCCAAAATGGCCGCCGTTGCCATGGAAACAACAAAATGCGAAAAATCTAGGGTTGGTCCAATCTTTATGAAACTTGACAGTAATGTGACCTGTCATGTGTAGATGTGCCATCCGACTTTGGAATTTTCAAAATGGCTGCCGTTACCATGGAAACTGCAAAATGTCAAAAATTCAAAATGCTTCAAACTTAATGAAACTTTACACAAATGTTGACTGTCTTATGTAGATGTGGCATTTGACTTTGGAATTTCCAAAATGGCCACCGTAACCATGGAAACACGAATGCCTAAATTTGAAAATTGGTCCAATGTTTATGAAACTTGTAAGTAATGTGCCCTGTCATGTGTAGATGTGCTATCCGACTATGAAATTTCAAAATGGCTGCCGTTACCATGGAAACAGCAGAACAATGGTTGGGGCCGTTTTGGCGACTTTTGTGTTAGCATCCTAACACAGGATTACTTGTTGTATATAGCATTTCTTTGATGAATTCCTCCTCATGCAAATATTTTACACAATACCTTCTGCTGATTATTTTGGTTGAATCTGTGTGGTCCAGAGAAATCGTGGTTCTCACTTCAATGGCAAAAAAGTTTTAAATTTCTTAGAAAGATTCATAATTTCAAGAGCTTTTATTTTCTATATTCAGAGGAACCTCTGATATGATATTAAAATACTTTATATTGTGAATATGGTATGTCTCCACTATTATAATCAGAGGAACCTCTGATGTGATATTAAATTACTTGTATATCATGTATATTGTGAATATGGTATCTACGCTATATACAGTGTATAACTTCTACCTTTTTTCTTTCAGAAACTCAAACGTGCTCCATTGTCTCACTATTCTCAAGATGTCCATGTGGCCAGCGCTTACCAAGAATTACATGAATTATGACCAACACGGAGACTTTCAGATTGTTACTGATGTTAAAAACATATATTTTTGTACCCAACTTTTATTTCCAATGAAATTTTTTTTCCAACCTTGTTTGAAACTTACAAATGAAATTATGCCATTTGTTCCTTAAGCATACTTTTATAGTTTATTATTAGAAGAGTTGGGAGTCTGACGAAGATCTTTTAATTGCACCATATGTTAGTTAGATAGGAAATAGACATTTGTTATGGTTGTGTTTAAAACAGATAGTCAATTTAGTTGATTCAGATTCTAGCAAACAAGAATGCTTCTTAGTTGTTAACAGATGCAGGGAAATTTGAATATCTAAATTATAATTTTCTTTGATGTCATTACGGTCACTATATACTTTATTCATCCCTCAAGATTTTTATTTATGCTTTTTTTCAGCTCATGAATGAATTTAATTGTACGCTTATGCATGGTATCTTTTAAAGTATATTAAGTCAATAGATTTCCTGTTAATAGGAAACTTTTCTTTTAAGTTTTATTATATATTTGTATGAACCAAATTCCTTAACGTGCTCTTCATAAATTCACTGAAGTAAGTACAATCATTCAGAAGTCTTCTTCGTCTTTTTACTATTTAATTTATTTAAAGGATCATACATAAACATGTTTCTATTAAAGTGGTTTTTATAAATATGCTCAGGAACATATTTTTGAAAGTCTTGATTACAATAAAAGCACAGATTTTTAATTTTTATCTTCTTTGTAGGAGATATTCATTTCACAATATTTAAATTAAAGTATGTACAGCATTAGATTTTTAAGAAATACAAAATTCCTCCATTCCTTTGCATTTATTCAAATAACCATCTCATTTTGAAGGATAAAAATTATATTCTAATCATTTATATGGATGAATAATTGATACATTAATTTATTGTCTAGATGATAAATTTTGAAGTGAAGATAAAAAACCCATTAAATATCATGGCATGTAAATTTTTCCATATATAACAAGTGCTTGGTGTTTGTTAACAAGATTTTGTAAATATATATTGTTACAATTAAGTGACTATTATATTGTGAGTAAGGGCTGTTTGTTTGAGAAGAATTTATATCATTACATATTATGTGTTAGTGATGTGTTCTTTGTTCTTGACTTTTTTTGGTCCTTGGTTGCTTTTCAGACATTTATTATTTAAACTACAAACGTTCAATTAAATGTTTACAAGTGCTATTGAAAAATATATTATAGGTACTGAAATCTATATTTTTATGTCAGAAACAGTTTAATCAAGCAACTTTACTATACTTGCCTTACCTTTGACTGGGCAATTTTGGATTCAACACCTAAAATATTTTGAATTGCTCTTGACAAATTTTTAATTTATTTAACAACTAGCAAGAAAATTGGCTAGTATGTAAATAGTTCTTGGTGTAATTCATTTAGTGCTGCTATTCTTCGCATATAGTCATACACATACACACATTGTTTGAACATGGAGGTTTTTATAAGGGAAGGATTTAGTATTGTTGTAATGGGCATTTTTCTATTGTTTAACATTAAACTGTGAAAAACAATTCAAATGATTAGACAATTTTTTCAGTAGGGTACATAGAATTCATGATACAAAAAGTTTAGTCAATACAAGTCTTTAACGATCATTACATGCTTTTGTTTTACTGACAATTGAAGTTAGAAACTAGAGGAGTTTGAAAATTTGAATAAAAAGATATGTTCAATGTATGTTAATGAGACAACAACCCAACAATGCAAAAAAATCTTAGAAAAATCGAGGTCAAGATTTAGAAAACCAGTAGTATCATTGAATTAAAACCAGTTTGATAGTCAATTGATATTTTAAAATATCCTCTTCAAAATGTTTTGAGAAGAAAACAGTAATGACACTGTCTATATGTAACAGTCTCTTTTGCTGCTTGGTCTAGAGAGCTTAACTTACACAAGACAGTTTGATCAGTTACAAAGAAACATAAAGAACATTATGCAATATAGAGATAAATATATGATTCTATTTTCACACCTTGAAATGAAATAAAGGTCTTAAATATTTTATGACGAGAGAGCTGATGTCACAACTATTCATTGTAACTTCTTTAATTGTTTAAGAAATTTCATTGAGAGTTGTAGACACATTGGCCTTTGTCATTTAGAAGGTTGGGTGGGGGAAGGAATTTGTTAGGTTATTTCACAATACCTCTAGTCCGAGTTGATTTCTCTGGTTTGCATAAATAATTTTACTTTAATTGAATTTTTCAATTTTGCCCTTACCTTCTTGAAAAATGCTGATTTTTATTAAATATGACGTTAGTATTAAAATTATTAATGTTCCTTCCTTGTTGAACTAAGGGTCTGTTGACATTGAAATGTGTAGGAATTATTGCATACATTCATTACAAAATGAGGGTCGATATGATATGACAAGCTTTGTTAGTATGTTTGATGATAGCTGTTGATATCAGCTGGTTTATCCCTCATTATGTACATAATAAATGTGTTCAAATGTACATGAATTGTATATTCTGTACAGATTGCACTGTACAAATAATAATAAATTTGTAACATATCAATGGTTTCTGTGTCTTTTTTGTGGTGATCATGCATTACATGTATAACTATGTCCTAGTTTAGTTAATCAGGGTGTGTAAGTAATAGTTTTTTCTGTTTGTTTATTCATTCATTTGTCATCATCCATCCACCACTCTCCATAATAACATTAAAAGGTACCAATTTTACTGCAATGGATGCACATTTTGGACAAATAATTAACAACAAATTCCAATAGAGGAATATCAGTATTTTGTTTCAGTACCAGTTGCTAGTTTCCGGGCAGGTGATTTTTGACCCAGTGGTAGTAATAATATTACCGTACCAACTTTACTGCACAATATGCACACTTCAACAATTAATATCTCAGCTCGATAATTGGATGTCCAAAACTAATAAAGCACTGAAAAGCTGATATAATTCAAAAGGTCAAAAAGTATAGCCGAACCAGGATTAGGAATCAGAAGCTATAAATGACAGAGATACATTCCTTAATTTCAAACCAGATCTTTAAAAAAGAGGCGAAGATACCATAGAGACATTCAAATTCATGAGTCGAAAATAAACTGACAATGCCATGACTAAAAAAATAATACAATCAAAAGACAAACAACAGTATAAAAAACACAACATAGAAAACCAAACACTGAGCAACATGAACACCTCCAAAAACTGGGGGTGATATCAGATGATCTGGAACAATGCAGGACGTTTCGGCCACACTGCCGTATCGGCCATGCTGGCAGTTCGGCCATTCTTTGTAAAGTCGTTTCGGCCATGGTTTTTTAGCTCACCTGGCCCAAAAGGGCCAAGTGAGCTTTTCTCATCACTTGGCGTCCGTCGTCCGTCGTCGTCGTCCGTTAACTTTTACAAAAATCTTCTCTAAAACTACTGGGCCAAATAAAACCAAACTTGACCTAAATTATCCTTAGGGTATCTAGTTTTAAAAATGTATCCGATGACCCCGTCCATCGACCAAGATGGCTGCCATGGCTAAAAATAGAACATGGGGTAAAATGCAGTTTTTGGCTTATATCTCTGAAACTAAAGCATTTAGAGCAAATCTGACATGGGGTAAAAATGTTCATCAGGTCAAGATCTATCTGCCCTGAAACGCATCAGACAACCCGTTGTTGGGTTGCTGTCGCTGAATTGGTAATTTTAAGGAAATTTTGCAGTTTTTATACGACCGCAAAAAATTTTTGCGGTCGTATATTGGTATGACGTTGGCGTCGTCGTCGTCGTCGTCGTCCGAAGACACATTGGTTTTCGCACAATAACTTTAGTTTAAGTGAATGGATCTGTTTGAAATTTTACCATAAGGTTCAATACCACAAAAGGAAGTTTGGGATTGATTTTGGGGGTTATGGTACCAACAGTTAAGGAATTAGGGGCCAAAAAAGGGCCCAAATAAGCATTTTTCTAGTTTCCAGATAATAACTTGTGGAACGGTGTATGAATCTCTCTGAAATTATACCACAAGTTTCCATACCACAAAGGGATGGTTATGATTGACTTTGGGGGGGTTATGGCTCAAACCGTTTAGGAATTAGGGGCAAAAAAAGGGGAAAACAAGGGTTTCCTGGTTAATGGACAATTTAAAAGCAGTGTAAGGGAGGCAATCCAAATACATTTAAAGTATTAAAAAAAAATTTGGATAACCTCCCTTATATTGCTTTTAAATTATGTATAAAGATGTTGTATTGTCTTGAGGTGATTAGCTGTCAATTAATTTTTAGAAGTTACTATTAAAGGAATATTAATTTTAGCCATGATTATGTATGTCATTTTCTATTTTAAGACTTTTATGATGTATTTAATATTGGTAATTATGGTTGCAAATTCCATTGGAAATTTGAATTGAGATTATGACCGTATCTTGAGGGAAAGAATTTTTTTTTGGAAAAAGGGGGA
Source organism: Mytilus coruscus (assembly GCA_017311375.1). NCBI lineage: Eukaryota > Metazoa > Mollusca > Bivalvia > Mytilida > Mytilidae > Mytilus > Mytilus coruscus. Next base: position 47,042,352 of record CM029598.1, read on the forward strand.
GGTAAAAAAAATTAGGGGGGTGGGAAAAGAAATTGTGCGGGGGGGGGCAATATTTTCTCATTTCAGATTTCAGATATTAAAAAGAAAATTTCTTCAAATATTTTTTTTTTGCAAAATAAAGGGGGGGGGGGGATCAATACGCAACAGCATGGTGTATTGCACAAAAGCAAAAAATTGAATATAAATTCAAATCAAATTACCAATTCTAAGTTCTTTGACTACAGTTATTCTGTGTCAGAAACCTATTATGTGTCAAATATCTAATTACAATCCAAATTCAGACCTGTATCAAGCGCGAATATTGTGTCCATTTTTGCCCCAACTGTTCAGGGTTGGACCTCTGCGGTCGTATCCAGCTGCGCTCAGCGAAGCATTTTATTGGTTATTATCTTGAATATTATAATAGATAGAGATAAACTGTAAACAGCAAAAATGTTCAACAAAGTAAGCTCTATAAATAAGTCAAATGATCGAAATTGCCAATTGACCCCTTCAGAAGTTATTGCCCTTTGAAATTTTTCACAATTTTTCGTAAATTTTTGTTAATTTTTACAAAAATCTTTTCCTCTGAAACTACTGGGTCAGGTTCATTGTAGATAGAGATAACTGTGAACAGCAAGAATGTTCAGTAAAGTAAGATCTACAAACAAGTCACCATCACCAAAACTGAGAAGTTTGTCATGAATTCTATTCTTGTCGTTAATGTTGTAGAGTGTCCTTTGTTTAATTTGCACTGCAGCACATAGACCAAGGTGAGCGACACAGGCTCTTTAGAGCCTCTAGTTTTATTGTTATAAAGGGAGGAAATATAATTGTTTTTAGAATCAGAAATAATAAAAAATACATTTTAATCATTAATTTATATGCATTGATAAAAATGTGTTTTAATTAAAGAATGTTATAAAAATATTCGTGACATGTTGATTTTTAATAAAAAAATAATATTTTTATAACAAGATAGGATTGTTAAAGGGGCATTAGCTACGAGATAAAAAAAAATATAATTTTTAGGTTCAATCACTAATGAAAGTGAAATAGTGAAATAATAATTCACTTTTAGAAGCCAGTTTGGTTCAATATCGCAGATGAATTATTCACTTGTAAGTGCATAATTCGACCTCATTGAATCCGTATTCATGTGACCTTCAATTTAAGGTCAACTGGTAGTGTGGCCGAAACGTCTCGAAAGCCTCTGGGAGAGTCAGCAGATGCACACGTGGCACCCGTTTCGTGTTGCTCTTGTTAACCCAGTGATGAGTTCAATTCGATATCTCGCATTCATGAAAAAATGACGCGATTGCGGTTACGATAATTGGAACATATCCTTCGTCATCTGTAAAACAGATTCAATAACGGTCAACAAACTCCTGATGGTGTCCGTAACATTTTTGAAGGGATGATTTCAACTTCACCACTTGGAACTCTTGTTACTATTTGTTTAAAAGCTTCCTTGTAAGCAGCAACCCTCTACCAAGGAAATCAAGATAGGAAAAGCAAGGTCTTGAATATCGTATCAACTGGGATATATTATACTCTATATGCAGGCGCTGCTGGAATGTTGCTACATAGAAATGGAAATTTCACCTTTTGGAAGCTGAAATCATCTCTTTTGTCGTAAAGTTTTGCTTTCAACCAACTCTTATTGTCAATTTCTAAATTAAAGTCAAGATATGAGCAGACTTAACTGTATCTGTTGTATCCTTTATTTCAATTTCGATGGGATATATGCGTTCAACATAGTCACCAAACTTTGAATTATTTAGTTAGAAGATATCATTTCTATAGTGAAACGTGACGTTAAAAAAAATGCTAACTTCTTTTCTTTCTTCTTAAGACGACAAGAAGGGGAGCACAGTTGGTCTCTGTAGGAATGCCGATAATGTGTTGAAAAACATCATTCAAACGTAACAAATAAGTTGTCAATCGAGAAATCAAGAATCTTGAAAATGTCAAGTTTCATAGACTTTTTAGTTTCAATCTGATTTTTACAAAGTACGAGTTATCCCTCCTTAAGGCAAGAAACTCGCATTTACGTTGGCCATTCTTTTTTTTAGGAAATAAAAGAGGACCAATTCTTTAAATTTGTGCATTAGTTTGGAATGGGGAATTTTTGTGTAAAAGGTAGAAAAGTCAAATTGTTTATACTATAGCAAGAGGGAATAGACTTAGATTGTATGTACTCTAACATATCTTTGGAATTTTATGGTATCCACATCTGATTCACGCTGCCTCTAGAGTATGAAATTTCACAATAACTTTGAAGCCCGGCTTTGATTGCGGATAAAATTGATGTTAATAGTTTAGAAAGAGGTTTCGTGGAACACTTGGAAGACCCAACAATAAATCGTTGTTTTTAATGACATTTATGTAATTCAGGTACATCCAATACAGTGAAGGAAGATTCAGTTCTTCATCTCAATCGTAACTACTCGGCCATTCTCGCTACGCCTTAATGTAGGCGTAGCGAGAATGCCCGAATAGTTAAGATTGTTCTTCATATTTGGTTGAAATTCCAAAGGAACATAGGACAGACCTATGATCATTCAGGATTTCCTCCTTGGTAAGTGTCGTGAGGGTATATGTTGCGGTCCCAAGTGAATTGTCAATTTCTAATTCTTTATCAAGCAGTTTATGTACTGTGATTTACACACAAACACGATGTTGTTTGGGGCTTTATCTGCGCGGACAACTACATAATTATTTGTAATGGAGGTAATACCTGTGCTTAGCAAAATTTAGGTCTGGTAAGATCGTAGTAGCATGTGTAGTCATAGACCCATTCAGTTTTTTTAAATTCTAATAAGTATCAACGACCTCACAGCCTTAACCCATCCGGAAATGGTAGCTACGTCTTCTTTTCGCGTTTAGCCATTTTCTGGCATAATCCTTGACTGAATTTTGAAGTTGTGTTTCCAATTGATGGATTAAGACTCACGATATTGAACGAGAGATGTAATTGTCAGAGAATATATGCCTTCTCATGACATTGTGCAACGATTCCGAAACCATTGATTGGATTTAAGGAGACTATATCGAGTTCTTAACATATAAAGACACTTTGGACATTCTATTACAGTCATTAGTGATTTTGCAAAAACTAAATATGTACATTGTTATCTATACAAATAGGATTCCAGGTTTAAATTGTTATAGCTCGATGGTAGCTCTGTTCACTTTTCTCATTTAAAAAAATAGTTAGTATGATGGCATGAACAAAATTGCTGACAGTAGCATCTTTATCATTAAAGATGAGTAAGCCAACCGTAGTAGATAATACAACTGGCAGTAACTGAGTGCAAGACCAAAGAACTTAACCTGCTGATCAGCATCAAATCTCCAAATTAAAAACAACAACAACATTATGACACAAGACCAATACATTTACGAACAACAATCCTGACTGGATATGAACAAGAATTGTGTACAAGTTTCAGCTATTTATCTATCAGTGGACTACTAAAAGACAAATAAAATAACACACAAACACATACAGTACATCCATAAGATACAGAAAATACAAAAACAATAACATATTTTTATATTTTAATACATAATGATTCAACACTACTTGAAGATGTTAAGATTATAACACAATGTTGACTGCTGTACCCCATTTTTGGACATTTTGACCTATTATGTCTGTTTGTTTTGCACACACATTGTTGTCAATATAATGAAATTCTATGCAACTGTCATACAAGTGAGAGGTCTAGCTAGCTATAAAACCAGGTTTAATCCACTATTTTCTACATAAGGAAATGCCTGTACCAAGTCAGGAATATGACAGTTGTTTTCCATTCGTTTGATGTGTTTGAGTTTTTGATTTTGACATTTGATAAGGAATTTTCCTTTTTGAATTTTCATTGGAGTTTGGTATTTTTGTTATTTTACTTTTTTCTACAAGGTTGGGAACATACATTTCAATTTATTTGCAAAACTATTGAACATGGCTTGAAACAAATCTGTAGAATTATAAATACAGATCCTATCCAGTGGATATTATGATTTCTTGTCTAATTAAAATTATTAGTAATTATTTTGTTTATACGTTTCTAACAAGCAGCTTATGGGTAAAAAACAAAACAAACATGGGTACATGTTTTAGACAATCGACAAAAGCTTACAAATGTTACATACATGCCAAATATCCTTATCTATATGTTACTCTCAATAATCTCGTCTACTATATTTCTTTGGAGCTTTGTCAACAAGTATTTAAAGACTCCTGTCTGAATTGCCAACAAAACAACTCTCCACTAGAGATCAAATGACGTATAAGTTAACAACTATAGATATGAAAAGAGTGCATGTAAGTAATGTTTTTAAAACTTCAGTTGAATGTTGATTGGATGACACTTATAGAAACATTTATTGTTATATAAGAATTAAATAAGACTAACAATTCTGACCACCTCGTGGTTTTTGCTTAATAGGCCGAAATTAAAATGTCTGTAAACAGTAGAATGTGAATAATGAAATGTTTCTATAAATCAAAATATGTACAGTATATAAATGTATCTATTGGATAACCAAATGTATATATTCTTTACTATTCTTTTCATCTTTTAAACCAAACGTCAGTCTTCATGCAAACAATCCCGAAATGATGGCAATCGTTGCTAGGTACAGGAATGTATTAACTGATGTCCCTAAAATAACAATTGAAGTAAAATTATTTCAATGTTAAAACAGAAATTGCGAATACTTCATTAACACGAAACGATTACTTCCTTACCTATATGTTATGTGAATAGTATTTTGTCATATATAATTAAGCTGTGTTTAAAAAAAAAAAAAAAAAAACAACTTCCAAATGCTGCCACCAGTCTGACTGTATATGTATACATGATATCGCAAAATACATTCTGCCCTAATTATACACTGCAGACATATATAAAATTTAAAAAAAAGACACACATGTTCGACCTTAAATGAATCTTCATTGAAATCAAAGGAACAGTTCTCATACCCACATTTAGAGATTACGATTACAGGGGAGAAAATAAAGAATGCGAACACCATAGAGTAAGTTGTCATAAAATATGTAACTTGTGATTCCAGTTTCGAGTTCTGCCCTAAATACCTTACGAAATGTTCACTAAATGCTGGACAGTGCGACACCCGGGACAATTATCAAATTTCGAGACATTTATTGGCATCGACAATTTTAAATTTTAATAACATCAAATGCCAACTGTTTAAATTAAACGAAAAGCTTTTCGAGCACAATCGAGTTTACATTCATCTAGATATCATTGATTATAGGATAACAGGTTTTGAACATAGGTTGAGCTGTTCCACAAACTTGCTTTACAAGACTTCATGATATACTAGATTGTGCTAAATATATTGTTTCCCTTATTCTTTCGAAAAAACAGATACATACATTAGAATTTCTAAATCTTCTTCATCGACAACTTTAATTGTGTAAAGTGTACACTAAAACCAATCTATTATTGCGTTTAAGATTTCAACTTGAGTTGACAACAACTTTGTTGTATAGCTCTTATAGAAACTACCATATTATCATATTATCAATCACTATCATATTGCAATTTGAAATGCCTGGAAATGGCCTACATATTTAATGTACCTGAACTTCGATTTGATGTTTCACTGTCATCGGAAACAGTGAAAAAGGTTGAAACCTTTTTCATGAAATGGCCTTTGCCGTCAGAGTTCTCAAAAGCATTCCTTCGTCTTCTACCAATAGTATTATTATCTCTTTTCCAGCACTGAAAAATTTTTTCCAAATATATCGATCGCTAAACATCGTCAAAAGCAACTTTACTCAACTGCAATATACATGTTATTGGAATAGCCGAGGAATACCCATGGCATGTGTTTCTGATTAATGAATAAATTCATCATAGATAACAGGACGCTAGAATAAAAACAGTTAAAAAGGTCAAATACAGTATTAAGTTAAAGAGCATTGAGGAACCAATAATCCGAAAGGTTTTGCCAAATACAGCTAAGGTAATCTTTTCCTGGGGGTACAAAATCCTGAGTAATTCGAAAAATTCAAAGTTTTGTAAGCAGTTAATTTATAGTTATGACCATATCATTGCGGTAACATTTGATGGATAAATACACAAACACGTCTGATTTTGATCACGATGAAGTGTACTCGTTTAACTTTTCTTAGCAAGGGGCACTTGGATGTTCAAGATTCATAAATATTTGATTAAGATGTCTTCTATCTTTACGAGCGGGACTGGAACCTGTAATTTTCACTTCTCACTTCTACGACAACACCGCCTAGCATTGCACAGACGCCTTATCCCCTCCTCTAACATATCTATAGCTGATAAAAATCAGCTTTCGTTTCGGGAAGTGTTACCTTCTCGTAGGAATTAAACAAGGTCATCTAACACAAAACATGAAGTATTTTTAAGTGTACAGGAATAATTGTATATATATATATATATATATATATATATATATATATATATATATATATATATATATATATATATATATATATATATATATATATATATATATATATATAAACAAGTCTAAATTGAAAACAACGTTCAAACCTATGATTGCGTTGGATAAAAACCGCAATTTTTATACGTGTGCATGCAAAACAAATTTCTTGGTAGAGGGGTCTAAATACAGCACAAACAACATTTTCCAAAAGACCAAAACAAGTGAAAAGGTATATTTTAACAAAACGCATTTGACTAGCAGGTCGAACAACGGATGTTCTTAAATCCTGCTGACTGCCATTGGCGATTGCCAAATAAACGGATCACCAGATGTAACAAAATGGATCTTAACTATTAATTTAATACCAAACAGAAAACAATAAACTTGCGGAAAAGATTGTATACCGCAAACAAAAGGTGCAAAAATTAGTACACCATATCTGGATTTCGACAATTAATGTCTCTTCAGTGATGTTAGGAATCGAAACGGTATTTGGAAGGCCATATAATTTACCTCAATTTAGGATAGACTCTTGAATTTTGAAGACTCGAAATAGGATGAACGGATCATATAAACCCGAAGGCAAATATAATACAAGCCCAAACGAAAAAATATAAACAAGTCTTAATTGAAAACAACGTTCAAACCTGATTGCGTTGGATAAAAACCGCAATTTTTATACGTGTGCATGCAAAACAAATTTCTTGGTAAAGAGGTCTAAATACAGCACAAACAACATTTTCCAAAAGACCATCGGTTCTGTATTTTTTTGTTTGTTTGAATATATTAGAGTAAATGCATTGTTCCTCATTTTTCTCACTGTATCAAATTTTTAATTTTGTATTTGTAGTTGGTATTTTTTTGGTTCTAATATGTTTCATGCTATTTCGAGTTTAAATTAGAACCAATTATTGAAGTGTATTGTTATGTTTTTAATAAACTACAACTACGTCTGTTTAGTGGTGCCAATTAACAATCAAACCCCAGTAGAGACATAACTCCAAGATACATAACTAAAACTGCATGTACAAGTGGAAGGCTTGCTAAGCTTTAAAAGAATCTGATTAAAACAGCATGTACTACTTTCATTCGATACATTGAAACATTATCAGACAAGTTTAAAAAAAAATAATCTCTGCATTTCTTACCATTTTCTATGTCTCAATTATATAAAACGATTGCTTTTAAGGAAGTTCGCTTGTCATGTTTTGGAATTTTTGTCAGATTTTCGGAATCCTCTGATTTTATCTTTTGAATGCCTTAAAAAATTTTGCCCATTGACCCCCATTTTTCTTTTTAAAAATCTTTTACATGCATAATTATAAGCCATCTGTAAAAGTCTTATAAAATCTTAATTATTTTTTGATAGTTTTTGAGAACTTTAACTTGTCAATGATAAAGCTATGAAAAATCAAGAGAGAATATTTTCCCGCCAAAATTTCAATGGCTAATATCTCGAAAACAAGCACATTGACCTATATTTTATTTTTGCTCTTTTTGTTCCTTTATTAATCCCCTATCAATATATACTAGTGTTATGAAAAGCTTGTTATTTTGAAACTGAGTAGCGAACTTCCTTAATTGACTATTTCGTAATGTTTTCCCCCAAATTTGTCATTTAAATAGGAATCGCAAATAGTGACTAATAATATTACAAAAGAATATTGGTTTACCTTTGTATTGCATGATGTATCAGATTCTGGACAGAAATGAGCTGAGCATTCTATCAAAACTTTTTTTGAGTCAGGAAAACGGAAGGCATACATTGTTATTGAAATGATATTGTTTGCAGAATGATCCTTCGTCCAGAAGTTCTCCAGTATAGCTGGATTTTTTGAAGAACAAGTTGTGCTGCAAAATTAATTTCTTTCACATATACGCTGGATAATAATCGGACGAAATTTTACTGGATCCAGATGAGTTGTTTCTAACGTACAGGTTTCTTTATTTGCTATTTATTCAAATGTATACTTATAGATACGCCTAATATGTGTATAATTCTTTCTTTTTAAAGCAAAACAGAAAACTGTGAGCATTGACTATGAGGATAGGTGAGGATCTTTGTGATTTCCAATTCGACAAAATCACCCTGTATGTAGAGAATATGTGTTGCCATATTTTCGTTGTATCTTTTAAATTAATTGTTTACTGTTGTGATTTTGATATGGTTTTGAAAAGCTTCAGCGAGAAGGATAATCTAGATCGATTAGAATTTGTTTAATTAGATTACCGGGAATTCTTATTCACGAGGAAAACAAAAACTCATTGTGATATACATATATATATATATATATTGAATATATTTTTTTTAATTTGGTATTGATTCTATCTGAACAGATTATTGTAATGGTGCAGGTCAACGAAATTAATTTTGCATCATTGTATCATTCACTGGATTTGAATTGATAATTTGAATCCAGTTTAACATTGATTTTTGATGTAAGTAGCGTAGATGCTTAAAGGAAATTTAACACTTTCTACGAGTTTTCACTTCATTTTGCCCAGCAGTTTACGACATCATGACTAGCAGGTGAAATATCGGGTTTTGATTGAACTGGGTAAAATTATTGGAACATATGTAATAAAATAATCCAGTTTACCTATACTCAGTGAAGTATATGTCATATCCTATCTTTTTTTAATTTTGTCTTTATTTTCAGTTGAAGAATTATAAATTGAACGTTTAAGGTAGAACAAATCTCTGTACTAAATACAGACCAAGGATTTTTATATCATATATGGTATCATTAAATTGTCTACACTCTATCCACTATTATCCCAGATTTGATTTAAAAATTAGATAATAATGTTCACATTTCGTAGATACAAAAAAGTTTACATGTTTTTTTCCACTTATAACAAACAAAAACCTTTAGAGACTTTCTTTTAAATGGAAATGAAAGTGATAATTACGCAAGAAAAAATAATAGGTAAGTTGGAATAAGTTATAGATATGAAATATCTGTTTTAACCTATAGCATCTTTTCATGTTTAAAATTTTATACTTCATTTTTTTTGTATGTTTAATTTAAAAATAATTTTGATAAGAATCAGCTAAATAACCATTTTCGGGCCTTACACACAAAGCTCCGCCTACTTTCTTAAATAAGCACGGGATTCTGAAACCGCGGGAATATCAGTTAGACCTGAATTTTCGACACCGAAGGATGCACAATTACATTGGTGGCGGATAACGTTACAGATCTAGACGAAAACATGGCGAAGGAATTAGATTTTCTGGATATGGACGCAAGATAAGTCACAGATTTTCTGATATTTGGAAGCTCTCTTGAATCCCAGATTTAGGGTTAGTTTTTATTTATTTCATCTCAACGTTCGAAATGTTAAATTGTTTTTATTATTAAGGATTATGTACCCTTGTGTTGATTCAATGCTAAACATATGGAAATTTTATAGAAAATCCACAGTCTTAATTTCCACTTGTACTCTCATATTTGGCAATTCGGTGCTTGATAGAAAGAGGATTATTGCATGGAGTGCTAGCAATGATTTCCTTAAAACAAGTTGATAAATTTAGATATTGGTTAAAACAAATATAAATATGGACCAATTCAAGTACACCTTCTAGGGTGCGCCCGACTTTATTGACCCGGCACGAGTTTTTTTTTTAAATTTAAAGATTGTTTAGGACTTTTTGTAAACGATTAACGCTAGCACATCATAGAAAAACAAGTGAGTAATCGATGTTTAAAATTTTATATAAAAAATCTCTGTATTAAAGTCTGTGGATTTTTTACAAAAATCTTGGTTTTATTTTCCACAAAATCCTCTTTTTCTATTAAGTGCAATGAAACAATAAATAATGATGCTTTGCACGAAGTTACCCCTTAGTATATGTACAATATGACCCATCTCTATTATTAATTATCTTTGCTGTTTTGAGACTATTGCAGTTTGAAAATTTCGTAATTCACATGGCTACAGAAGGGGTCATTAACCTTAATTTTTATAACGAGGAAATTAATTTCACCAGAGCTTTTAAAGTCATACATTAATTAAAAGGATTTCAAAATTATCACGATTATAATCATGCACATGTTGATTATAAGTAATTTATACAAAAAGTTGAGCATTTTGAGTAACCAGTTGCTATCTAATTTTAGCGGTCCAACATTATTGTTATAAAAAGTCTAAATGTATATATCATATATATGAAGCTCCTTAAAAGGGGCGTGCCACTTTTTCCATCCCCTTTAAAAAAAGCATCGGCAAATTTAAATCTAGACACGTAGCTGTACAGTGAAGCCTATGAGGATACAATCTAAGTATATATTTCAATAACTGAAAATCAGCTGATATTTTCAAGTAATATAGATTATATATATTTTTAAACTATTCGTTTGGTTGTATTCGCTGTATATTGATAGCATACCTATTACTGATATCGAAACTGATGGATATAAACAGGTTTATATATGCATGGTAAAGTTTACAAGCACCCCGATTTGTAATGGAAACAAATTATCCAGCCGCGATGATGATAAAAGAAATTCAAATACAGGATTGTAAATGTTCAAACTACCGCAGAAGAAATGTATTTACATCAAAATTCATTATTTAAGGTAGCACTATACAAAAGCAATTAAATTTTATCAAAATTTCATTTTCAGCTGTTATTGTTACTTCTTCATGTTCTTTCATATTCCAAAACCACAGAAGGAAAATATTTTTCAATATCTTGCACTGTTAATGAGATTTGATGATAATTAGTTTTATTAACAAATGCACGTGTCTGACTGATACAAGATAAGAACATGTGGGCAGTGCTTTGTGGTTAATAAATAGAATCATTTAATAGCTTTATGACCACTGACCAGCTATAAAAAATAACAGTTATGAAAAAGAGGTGGATTAGGGGTTTAAAGAAAAAAGATGATAATGAATTCCAAATAAAAATACATTTCTATATTTGAGCTACAAGGAGAAAAAACAAAAAAACTATTTGGAGCTATAGAGAAATTAAAATTTAAATGTACAAATATTAAACAATATAATTGTTCAACAATCATTGTTGCTGATGTTAATGCAGATGGTTATATCAGATTTTCTTGAGGTGAATGTTTAAATATGAATTCTTTTTAAGAGAAAACACAAATTAGATATTTTATTTCCAAACTACAAAAATAAGAAAATTCTACTTTTTGTAAAACACCATATTTTCTTTGTATACAGTCATATTCCTAGAAATCTCCATAAGAATACTCTAGACTGACTAACTGATCATTTTATGTACACATGCATAACTTACTTTTTAGGAAAATGTTAAAAACAAAATATCTTCTTTTATGTACTAAATAAATAAAATCCATATGGAAAAAGCAATGCAATTTGTAATTAAACTTCTGAGATCATTAATAGTTGATGGTTATCCAGGTGGGCGGAGTTTTGATCATATTACTGGCAACTGACTTACATCAAGGTCAATAATGATATAACGTCTCCCGCCAGCCGCCAGATCTGATTTTAATGCACAGTATGTGCATTTTCTTTATATATTTAAATTGCTGAAATGGAATGCTTTCTTACTGGTCAATACTAAAACTGATTTATGATTAAAGGCCAATTCTGGTGTATCCACATGGTACATTTGTCAATTATATTGAAGTTAATGAGGTTCAAGTAGGAAAATCCTTATTTATTCAATTGTGACACATTCGTTTTTGTCAAGAAAATGAAGTTTTAAATGAAATTAGCTCCGAGATTGGTGCCCCTATATGGATGATTTTAGTACATGTTGTTCCTTGACCAGTTATCTTCAAAACCGTGTCTCAGATTTCCAAAAAAAAACAGCACTGAATAGAACAAAATTTATACCAAATTAAATTTAGTGATTTCTTATGAATTAAGGTTGCAAACTTAATTGAAGGTTATGAGAGAATGAAATTCAATAGGAAAAATTTGAGACACTGTTTTAGAGGTCAAACTGTTTACTCGAGAATCTATCAAAAATGTTGGGATGCTATGAATAACAAAGAAGCTAATTTCATTCAAATGAGAACATCACAATCTAGCAACTAATTACATAATAATCAATTATGAAATTATTATGTAACAATGAAATTATCACCAGTTGAAAGATTAGTCTTTCCTCTTTCTTTTAGTTCTTCATGGATCATTTTTAGAGCTGGATGAAAGAAATTACATCAGTTTAAAGTTGTCTGATTTGGAATGAAAAAATCTTTGTATTGTGCTAACTTAACTGAACTGCTGTCTATTTGTCAAGACAAATGAACTTTAGTTTCACTTGAATAACTCTATTTAGTTTCTGATAGGTTTTCCAATATAAGTATAGATGTGAATACGTTTGTCTGCATGCGGTTTTTATTAAGTGTCTGGCTGTTTTAAAACGGGTAAAGAAAGTAGTAGCCACTCAATTGAATCTAAATAAGTCGGAAAAAGGGATGGAAAAATGACTACCCTGTACCTTCCAAAATATTTTAATACAAACAAGAACCTCTTAACGTGCTTAAGTAGTTAAGAAATCGTGGTGGTTATAAAATGGGAAATGAACGTGAGGGGTTTATTTTCGCAATTTTTCGCAATGAAGATTTTATCGCAAAATATACTCCGGTAAATTTTATTTCTTAAATGATAATTAGAGTAAAAACCTCGCGAGCACTTTTGCCCCGAAAGACGGAAACTAAGAATCCGCGAAAAAAGCCGCTTAACAGTACAATGTATATAATACACATTCTTAACATCGTTTAATTTATGTAAAAATATCATGTAATAAATGTATGTCTATCATAAGTAAATTATCGTAAAAATAACAGAATATAATACATGCATAAGTAGCAGGAAGTCTCTGAAAATTATCAATTTGACTGAATAATTATATTTGTAAAAAAAATTGTTCCAAATATCTATAGTCTTACTTTGACCAAAGCTCCTGACTTGACGATTTAACTGCACCAGCGTAGGCAATACATTGCAAAGGATCAACTATATAACCGACTGAAAAAAAACAACGATGGCATCGGATTCAACAGATAGTTTTAACAAAGTACATTATCTAATTTAACCTTGATTATGGAGCACCTGAGATGACCCCCTGATTTTGGTGGGTTTTGTGTTGCTAAGTCTTTAGTTTTCTGTGTTGTGTTTTGTGTACTGTTGATTGAATTTTGATCGTTTTTGGTTAATTTGCCATGGCGTTGTCAGTTTGATTTCGACATATGAGTTTAAATGTCCCGTTTGTATCTTTCTCCTCTCTTTTAATTGTGATTGGTAATATTTAAACTGTATTTTTCTATGATAAACAACAAGACCTTTTTGGACCATATCTTTTGTATTTAAAAAAAAAAAATTGAATAGCTTGACATCCGATGACTTCATTGATTTTTTTCCTTGTTTTTCTTGTTTTATTTTCTGACTGCACGTCTTCAATTTGGACTTTATAAGTGCAGGTTCACTTTGTTTTAACAACCTTAATATTCACATTCCGTGATTTGACCTATGTCAACTTCGACCTAATTGCTCTTGGTTGCTAGGTCAACATGGTCAATGATAAAAACGAAAGTTCGTTATTTTTGAAAAGTAACGGTAGTAGGCCGAACTCAATTTTTATGGATGAATATATCTTCTTGCATAAGGGAGGTGTAACTTGTTGTTTCAATAAAAAGGTTGTCGAAAGAAATAGAAACTATCAATGGGAAGAAAAACAAACACCACCATTTTAGAAAAAAAAAAAAAAAACCCAACGCAAACAACAATCCAAAATTAAACACTACATTGAGCAAAAAGAACATAAGCAGACTGTGTTCTCTAGTACGCTGAAATAAAGAACCAGTTTATGCTTCACTAGTGACATCCGTCGTTTTACTCATAACTAGTAAAGGTCCAGTGATGAGTCGCATTGGGTATGTTACAAACAAGGAAATGAGGACGGCTTTGTGGCTACGATAAAACATATCCGTGTTCATCTGTGACACATATATTCCATGGCCGTTAACAAAATCGCAGTTTTAATATTGATAACCTTGATTCAATAGTTTCCATTCATTGGGATCAAGAAAGCCCTGAAATAAAACGCAGGTCATATAATATTGTATCCACTTTCAAACATGTACTCAATATGCAGGTACTCCTGGATGATGTCACATATAACTTGAATTTAAATCGTCTATTCCGTTGTAAAGTTTTATTCTCAAACGATCTTATAATATATTATCTAAGTCAAGAGTTATATATATATATAAAAATCAGATCTATATATATCTGTGTGAACTTCAAGTTAAATTAGGAATATTAAACCAATTCATGTCAAATAGAACTGATATAGTATCCAATTTCAAATTATTCCGTAAAGAACATCTGATTCATTAATATAGTGGAACATGAAGTTTACACAGCATGCTGTCTTCTTACCTGTGTTCTGAGAAAGCCCATTTATAAAGTCTTCTCTTTAAGAATAAGGAAGAAAAGCAATGTTGGTTCCAAAAGAAATATTGACTTTCTGTTGAAAAAAGTCTACTATATGTATAAATATGTTGTTTCAGATTCTGAGAACGTTATTGTCAAAATCAGAGCGTATTAAAAAGACATATATAGTATAATTTTATTCTTCTTAAAAAACAAGATATTTGTATCTTCGTAAGCCATTTTGTTTATTTGGAATTAGACTGAAATGCTGTCCTTAAGTATGCAATTTGTAATACTTGTATAAAAGTGCATAATGCAATATTTTAACACTATTGCACAATGGGGTGGAGTTTGTCGTATATACTCAACTGATCTTTGGTGTTTTTCATTATCCATACCAGATTCACACCGCCTCTATGTTAAGTAGATTCAGTTTCGGTAGCCAGTTTTTGAATAGTGTTAAAATAGTAGTGCTAGTATAAAGAGATTTTATAAGGACACATGTACTTTTGGAATCGAATAAGGTGAAGGAAATTATCTGGTTGATATTCCAAAGAAACGTAAAACAGACCTATGGTTTTCCAATATTCTATGGGGTTAGACTTTGAGAAAGCTGTTCACAATGTTAAGGTCACAAGTTATATATACCGGTTACGTAGTATTGTAATTTTGCTTATTCTATGGACGTTCAAACAGTTACTTACGATATAACTTGTATTATACTAACATTATTTTACTTACAGTATATAACGAAAACAAAGTGTACATCAAAAGCAGATGCCATAGCAACACACAAACTGCAGTGGAAGCAACTTGAAGCAATGAGACGTGCATAAGCGACCAAATGGAAACAGAGTTTATATACTATTACAATATAATATGATTACAATTAAATGTTCAGTCATGCTTAAATTGGTGCATAATGTAATACCTGGTCCTTTAAATTTCAGTGACAAATGTTCTCCAAGTTTAACAGCCACATTCAACTGACCACCACCTTCTTTTTTCTCTATGGTTAAAGCAATGGCTGTGCTGTTTGGACCAAATGTGTGTACTTTCGGCGTATATGATGCCCCTGAACTGGAAAGATGAAACATGGATGCGATTCATTTTATCAACAAAACAAAAATCATGAATGATATATTACAATATATATATATTAATTAGTTTGTTCTAAAAGTTTTATTACGTCTTTTGTTTTATTTTAACTCATTTATCTGTTATTCCAGGTGCATTTCAACTTAATATGATTAAAAATACTTCTCCCTCATCACTGTTGTTGTCGATATAGTTCTGTTTTGTTTCTCGCATCAGCACCTGTCCTAGCAATTATCGATAATTGAAAGCCTGGTGTGCCTAAGGGTCTGTAGTATTTTAGGATTACATATCTTGTTGTGTACAATGTAATTTGTATGTGCACTATGTATTTTGTATGTGCACTGTAGACTATAAAGGAGTTTCTTAAAATACTTTACATGATAAGTAACTAACATCCTTTCATTTAAAAAAAAAACTTCATCAATGCAAAGAGATTAATACATCACGCGAAGGAGATCGAATTGTATAGGGTTGGTTCTTTCTTAAATAAAAACATGAATATGAAATACTTTTTAATTGATGCGGTTATTTTATGTAAATATATATTTAGAAAAAGTTGACATCTTTCGAAACACTAATGTTGTCTTCTAACTATTTTGATTAAATAGCGCCATTAATGAGTCTTCAGCAATCTGTATTACATTTATAAATGGTAACATATTTCATTGTTAAATTAAGGTAGTTTACCCATTTTTAAAATAGTAATTGATAAAAGTAATTAACATACTGAAAATTTTTTTATCACGGTTATTTTCGGACAAAATTACTAGTTACTCTAAACAAACTCATATTCAACGTTAAACTTTGTTACAGATTTAATCACCGGAATACCCATGATTTATCAAATAATAGATTGTAATCATACTGAGCTATATTGATGTTGGCACTTGCTTTACCAACAAAATCCCCAGGTTTACACTTCAACTCATAAAAATGTGCATCCTTTCCTCCAATAATCAATGTTTGTTCTCTTTTTATTGTCTTTACATGAATCACATGAAGTTCACTCTTGTCCTAGTTAAAAAAAAGTATCAATATACGATGTTAACTCTTTTAAATTTATTACAAAAACATGAGCTAACTAACAAGATACACTTGTTTATAAATACATTGTACAAATAGTTGCCATATAGTTTCATCTCAGTACAAGCTTAGTAAAATGACTTCAAGCCATACAGACATAACCGGAAGCTTATTTTGTGTTATGTCTAGATTATGTTGCTTATTCAAATTTCTGGGTCCTCAATGTCTTCAACTTCGTACTTCATTTAGCCCTTTTTATTTTTTTTTATTTGAGAATCACTGATAAGTCTTGTGTCCAGCGTACAAAATATTAATCATGGTATCAATGATGAATCTATTCTCATTGTTTTGTCATTGTACATCTCGAAATTTTCTACCGTCGCAGGTCTATAAGTATCATTTTATTTCTAATTTATTCTACATAACTACTGCCATGTGCATATTCAGTGAATTTCTTATGTTAAAACTAATAAGAAGGTGTAAATAATAAACCGTGTCATTTGAATTATGCATACAAAGCAAAATATTTATTATATACCGAGAAACTTGTTACTTTTTGCCGCATATTAACAGTAGGTATAGTGTTTTTTTTTCCAGATCTCGTTTTTTTTTGCGTGAATATGATGTAAAATGTAAACATACAGACTTATCTCATAGATCACGAAATCGAAACTTGAAATACATTTATATAAGGTACTCTAGTATTTGTTATAGAAATTATTGTTATTGGTTAATATGTGATCCATTGATGCATTTACGTTTGAAAATGATAAAATGAAAGGGTTTAAATAAAGTACTTTTCAAAACACAAAGAAAAAGCACAAACACAACAATTGCTTTAAACGATTTTGAAAATAAATACTGCATTTATACATTTCATAAAAAGTATAGTTTTTGTTTGACATCTATTAAGTTATGTAAATGTGTTCTAGTTGATAGTATACGCAGAGAAAATATTTTCGTTTACTATTTTTCTAGATGGTAAAGACTATCTTTATCATTCATGAAATGGATAAGAGGTACAGTTTCGACTGTTAATTACTTTTGTGAAGAGGGATCATATCTAGCATGAATATGCAATACTTGGTCATACAGAAACAGCGCATTATGCTACCTTGCTTAATTTGTTCATTTATTTACTTTATAAAATCGTATATGACAATAGACCTCATAAATTCAATATGATCCAATTCCTAGCTAATGACTACTAGATAGACAGAGGCAACATACCAGCATGGGATATTCCAGATGTGCAAGAATATAACGTTTCTGTGGACAAGAGGAGAAGTGAGATTTTATCAATGAGCCAGAAAACATTGAAGTTCGTATTAAATTGAAAACCTCTGTTGTAAACGTAGCTCTATTTACAGCTTTTAATATCGTTATTAAAAAATAGATTGAAATTAAGTTATAAATTCGAATTATATTCTAGTGTTCCAGTCATCGAACATGATTAAACATAATTCGAGTTTTCTTACCTTTACACAGGATGAATCATTAAGCTGGCATAACTTGTCTTTATCCAGTACTAGAAATTCTTCCAGAGACCAACCGTTCGCAGATATGTTTGTTATTTTCCCTTTGCTATCACATTCTGCAACATATTTAGGCAAATATAACGAAAATACAAATACAAAGATATCTTGATCATTTCATGTTATATAATGAATGCATAAGTGCAGTAAAGAATCAAAGTGTGTGTGAATACTGTAGGTTAAAGATCCCCTTCATTTTGCAATGTGAACTTTAAATTAGACATTTGATTATATTTAGCAATGGAACACATTTAGGCAATCTTCTGAAGTGAAGTTGTCTTTCCTCTTGTTTATGATTTAACATTTGCATTTGAACCTATTTCTAGATTGATTTTTGTTTGCTTTACGTCCAGTGGCAAATATTTCATGCATGTTCAGGACGAGAGCAAATTAACAATAAATTCAATACGTAGGTCATGTAATAGAGGCGGTCCGAGATGAAGGTCGAGAAATTTTGACTGCCACTGGAAAATAAGGGTAAATTGGATAGGGACAGAAATTTGGCCTTGCAACAGGCCACCTCCGGGCCCCTCAAAGAGTTTTTGCAAGGGTTCTCGCTACACGAGGAACTTTCTCTACACGAGGCATCAGATTTAACGTCCCTATTCTGACCGGACGTGGCTGCGTACTTGTACATCCCACACAGTTTGGCAAATTTTGGCAACTAAATATTTAGAACATGAATGAATAATAAGGACTTTATAAACCAATACCAAAATACTGTTGGAAGTAGAGCTGTATCTTGTCTTTAGGATACAAATCAATTCATTTTGAGCAGAGACATCCTTCAATGCAAACTGTTACAATAACATGTAATTTGTATCAAAACGCCTCCAACAGCAATATCAAGCGTTAAATTACTTTCTGATTTTACAGAAATTTCTTAATATTTTTCTCAAGTACTAGTATATGATATAGATGCCTAAATATTTAATTGTGAGTGAACCAAATAGAGGGGAAATTGACCCCACCTCTTTATTGATCAAATTATACTTTGTTCACATACCGAATTCTAAAGTCGGTGATGGGGTTGGGTTTACTGTACTAGTAATCCCTGCTTCTATGAAAATTGCCTACAATAAAGAAACAGATTAAATTCAAATTAAGATTCAATTTGCATTGTTTTTTTTTTTATATTTTGAAAAAAAAAGATAGTAATGATAACGATATTGAAAAATGGTAGCAGATTCAACAGATTATTATTCTAGTATGTACATGAAAGAATTCAAGCAAACTAATCACAGAAAAATATTCTGGTGCAGATGTAAAACACCTTAACAAGCAGCTTTATTTTCAAAAGCGAAAAGTGTATATTGGAAACCGAAATTTTGATTGTTGATTGAAAGAAAACTCTTTATCAATTTACCTAAAACTGAAAACAAAGGAATTAATGTTTTTTCCTTCAATAATATAAATGAAAAGAATAAAAAACGATAACGAACATCACGCAGTAGAAATAGCCTGACCTAGTACAGGCAAAACATGTTGTGTTAAACAATTTTGATATCCACCCAACAGAAACATTTGGTACTTTATATGGCCTTTGAACTGTTTTGATTCGAGCGTCATTGGTGAGTCTTTTGTAGACAAAACGCTCGTCAGGTGTACACAACTATAAGCCTGGTATCTTTGATGAGGTTTTGTGTTTGGTGTAAGAAGGCTTAACTTAAAACTTACATAAACAAAAAATGAAACTATGAAGCCTTTCATGTTGATATCAAGTTACTGTTATCTGAAAAAAAAAGAGAATAAATACCACTTTTACAAATCTGCATTTAAAATATTGAAATAACTTGAGTAAATTGTAGCAACTTAAGCGTGATGCAATGCTAACTGTCACATTTTTGATTGTCATTTCTTCGATGTCCGAGGAAAACAAATATATATTTCATTACACAATAATATGAATATGCTACAAGCAAACATAATGGCCTAAAAATAATTGGAACGTTTGAGATAAGAAGCCTCTTTAATAGTACCCTCAAAACTTTAATTATTATAGAGGAAAAGGTTTTTACTCTCATAAGGTATCACATATTTCTTTCATTTTTATTCTGTTATCCTCAGCAACAAGGCTGGTGCAACATATGTTGTGGGTTCAACTTACCCTTCCGGATCACATGATATCATCCCCGGTTATTGGTGGGTTTCGTATTGTTCAGTCTATAGTTTTTTATGTAGAGTTTGTAGACTTTTGTTTGTCTTTTCGTCGTTTTTCGTTTTTTTGCCATAAAGTTGTCTTTCTTCGACTTAACACAATTTATTTATTCCTATGTTATCATCCGCCTCTTTTTCTGTTGACAGACGCAGGAACGGAATCAACAATCAGCCTTAATCGCCCAGCAAACTTACTGGGTGTATCAAATATGAAATACGTTGATATCAACTTATTTATGGATAAATTCATGTGTAATGAGTACCACTTTTATTTAAAATATTGCTATTAAGACATAAAAGTTGGATTTAATACAAGATTTAGTGACTATTGATAACACTAGAAAAATAAAATAAAACAAATTTATTGCTTGAATATTTTTTTGAACATCTGGAAAGTTATTTTCAGGCAATTTGTGTATGACAAGTTTGATGTATCCCATAATGCCGGGGTCACACATTCACGAGTTTTACTTCCGTCCTTGATCGGACCATTTCCGATTAAAATTTGTCAAAGATCTGATCAAGATCCTGTGAATCGTGGATGGAAATTCAAACTTTAAATAAAATTTGTAAAAACATTTATTTAATCACGACAACAATCAGATATTGTTCAGGAAGCGTCCATATTTAGTCGTTTGCAGCCGAATTTGCCCCGATTATCCCGTTCTCAATCCGATTCTAATCCAATTTGTCACTTTCGTTTGGTAAAAAACGACCGAATCTGTCCTGACATCGTCCCGATTCTGCCAAATGCGATCCAACAGAGATCAGGCAGTGACCAGACAGTGAACCGACGCTGACGGAAGATATACGATAGAAAACCGTTTCACGTGATAGTCCCGTCATATAAAAAATCTCCACATTCAGGATGATCCGGGTTCTGTCGGAACGCAATCCTATCACAGGCTGCTGTATCGCATTACAAACGGCTTTATCTGGACTCAGTCGTATCGTGTTCTGTAATTGCCGGGACTCTGACGTGGGTATTATTGCTGAATTTCGCATCAATAACGGGACTGTTTCGGAACAAAAACGGTTCGCATTCGACAAGATCTGGATGCCATTTGGACTCAATCGCCAAAAAAACAGCAAAAACATTTTTCTCCAAATCATGCCTGTTCCACAGGACACCGCCCAAAAAACACAGAACATTGTTACGATTTTGATCCGATACAGCAGAATATGTCACAACATAGTCACGATTGTAATCCGACTAAACAAAATCGGCTGAATTTCCCCGAATGTTACGGGACGCACCTAACTGTCGGGGGACTGCTTGGTCGACCTCTCCGATCCGTATGAATCTGTTACGAACGTATACGACTGCGTTCAGACAATGATAAGACATTCTAGATCATTGAGGATAGTAATCCGACTTTTTCACTTTTCATGTCTTAGCGCTGTCTGATGTCAAATGGGAGCCATAATCGGCACTGTATAAACGGCACATTTAAGAAAACTATTACTGATTGATAATATTTTAACGATCTAAACATATGAGTCATGCAATATTCAATCATTCCTTCTCCATGCAAACTTTACATTCCGAAAAGATTTATATCCTATGATAATAGTGATATCTATTTAGTTATTAACTTTCAGGACATTTTATGTGACTAATGATGATTTGAATTTATTGATTTAAGTATTTCTTTCTTCTTCCTTTCTTTTGCTTGTTTGTGTGTGTCCCTTTTTGGGGGATATCTGTTTCGCTACACATTTTTTAAATGCATATTCGAAAAATTGTTTAAACCAAGCAAGGGCATTGTTCTAAAAATCAAGTAAAATCTACATTTACATTTCAAAATAGCTTGCATATAACTATTGTTGTACAAATCGTATGCTTGCAATATAAGTTTTCTATTTTGGTTTATCCCTTGGTATCGTCTGCCAGGTTTTTACGGTTTACTGTGCGTACTTAGTTAAAGAGGCTTGGGCGGTTATTTGAGCTCACTGACACACGGGGTCTAATTAAGAAAATATTGTCATATTGACATGATAGATACATTGAACACGCAGTAGTCTACATCGTTTAAATAGACTACTGCGTTTTCAATGTAACTAGTTGAGTCCAACAATTTCCAGTTGAAGAGATTGACAACAACTTAATTTTTGTTGTTTTTTCGTCATGAATTAATATTTATCATCTGTTAATTTACAGTCACCAAATACTACTTGTTTGGTTGTTTACATAAGATTTTTTATAAAGTTTTGGTCATTACATCGAGAAATGACATTGGATTATTTAAGGAGTGATATGCTACTAGTATTTATCAAAAGACAAAATATTAGTTTGAATATACTTTTTATATATCCTTCGGTCATGGTGATTTGAATTTCACATAGTATAAATAAACTTGTCTATTGTTGAAATTAGGGTCTAAATAAGAAAATACTGTAATGATATTGAAAATGAAAGCCACATTGAAAACATAAAATATATACTATTCCCGGCTTATGGAATCTTTGTTACAAACTAAAGCTATTCTATTGTACATTCCAATACATATTGATTCGTTTTTGACCGTTTGATCATGCATACATCACTATTGTTTATAAAATATTGCGCTATATCATTGCAGTTTCCTAAACGTCTAAACCGTCCGTCTAACAGGATTATTTTTTCATTTTTCATTCGTGCTTTATCCAGTATCGGATCAACATTTGTGATATGGTTTAAGACAACAAGGATTGGTTATTGGTTGATATCAAGTCTAGTTATTCCAATATAATAACAAACGGGTCTTTGTTAACCAGGTTGAAATCAAAAAAATATTTAATTATCACGAGTTGTTAAACATATTTATCTTATAGTAAAATAAAATCTCTTTTCATGTATTAAGGTCAACAGCTGAGACGCGGGCTGATACGAGACTTCAGTTTGGAAAAATAAGCATATAAAAAATCAGTTAGGCACATAACATATGATTCCCTTTATGCCGTTTCATAAGCGTGCAACTGCTCCTTTCTCTATCAGCCTACTCATGGTCGATCGAGTGTCATATGCCAACAAAATCCTTGCATATTTTTTATCAATTGTCGTTCTCGCACTCCGCTCAGTGCAACACGAGGATTTTTTTTTCATTATGCTTGAAATAGATAACAGGTCTGAACAATATGAGAATAACCTGTTTATTAATTCTGTACACCATTAAGATCACCAATTATGCAGGGCTTATCTTTTAGTACAATAACTAAACTGACGAAATATGAACATTACAATCTCAAACCCATTGCAATCCCGTATTATCAAACTCGCCTCAAATAGTTAATATGCACTTTTAGGTTTATATTAGAGCGATTTTTGGTATTCTTCGAAATAGAATGTCTTTTGACGTTAAAACAAAGTTTAGACGTCAATGGATGTTAAATACAGAATGACAATAAAACTTTTAAAAGTTTGATATAGAGTTTTCTTTTTATTTCTAGCTTTAATTTTGAACGCCGTTTTCGATGTAAATGAAATCTTTGAGAATGAATAAATTCGCAAAAACATTATTACCAAAAATACATTGTAAATATGTTAATATTATGCGATAATGCTAACCAATCTATACGTACCTAAACTAATTGGGATAACACCGTTTGCGCTAATGCTACGTCTGTGCCAATGGTTTTCAAAATGCCTAGTATCATTTGCACAAAAATATGGTATACGATTACGCCAGTTTATTTTTAAAAGAAAACAATGACTATGCGGTATGGACTTTGCTCATTGTTGAAGGCCGTACGGTGACCTATAGTTGTTAATTTCTGTGTCATTTGGTCTCTTGTGAAGAGTTGTCTCATTGGCAATCATACCACATCCTCTTTTTTATAATGACACCTTCTCCTCTTTATCCAATTTTGGACCGGCATTTTACAGTGACTAAATTGATAGCTCTTTAGAGTGGTTTACTAAAACATTTTTTTAAAGTATGCAAACAAAACTTACAGTCAAACTAAAGCTTGTTTATTGTACATTCCAAAACATATCGATTTATTTTGGCCGTTTCGTCCCCTCCCCCCATACATTCTTCAGGACTGTTTATAAAATAATGCACTATATCCTCACAGTTTCATAAACACCGAAGCCATCCGTCTAATAGAACTTTTGCACATCTTTCATTTAGGCAGATCGTCAAAATTCATAAGACGGTCAGCAAGGATTGGGTTTCGATTGATATAAAGTCGAGCTATTTGATTTCAATATAATAATAAACGAGCCTTTGTTTACCAGAGTTTGAAATCAAAAGATATTCAATTATGACGAGTTGTAAAAATATTTATTTTATAGTAAAATAAAATCTCTTTTCATGTTGTTATGTCATCAATTGAGATGTGGGTCAATACAAGACTTCAGTTGGGAACATTAGGCATATAAAAAATCAGCTTGGTACGTATGACTTCCTTTGTGTCGTTTCATAAGCGTGCAACGGCTCTATTCTCTATCAGCTTATCAATTGGACATCGGATAAATAATAATGAAAACGAAATGGCGAAACCAGAATTGATCAAACCGTTGACACCCAGAACAAGTAGTCCATCGTGACGTTTGCTAGTCATAAACAGCCAATGGAAATGTTGAAACTTGATATCGCATTGCATCGCATTATTTTTATCAATTGTTGGTATCGCATTTCGTTCAGTGCGTCGCGAGAAATAGTTTACCATGCAGGAAATAGATAACAGTCCTTATCGGTCGACCCACTGTCTGTATCACTCTGATCAGCTCTTAATACAATTACATATCACGGCTCTTTGACGTCAAATACGTTGATCTGGCCTTAATATCCTTGACCCGAACATATCGCCGACGTCATAATAAATGAACCGACGTATAAGTTTAATTGAATAAAAGTTCTTTACTCCAGTCTGTATCATCTACCCTGTATCGAATACCCCGTATCGAATAACTAATCCTGATCGCAAACCACGTATTGCACCCTTTTGGAAATCTCGAGAATGTTTCCGGAACTCCTCAGTTGTTATGAGCTTGAAATTTCAGAAGACGACAATGATGTTGACCCTCTTCATGCTGCCGGACGGCAAGATGTGTCCGTATATTTGATTTATGCAATCACTTATTCATTACCCATCTCTTTCAAATACAAGACCAAAGATTATATAGTTAAATCTTTTCCGGGCTTCAATAAGTCTCCAATGTTACGACATCAAGGCGTGACGTAATATATCGGATGACATCAAAGTTGGACATAGTTATGACGTCCAGTTGCGGTATTTCCTAGCATGATACGAAATGTTACCACATTAGATAAGTGCAAGTAAGATGACTAAGCAGCAGTCTGTGAGGGACGACCATCTAGTTGTGAAAGAGCTGGGAGGGGAGGGGAGGGGTAGCAAATTTGATGAGGTCAGAATATTTATTTCAAACATAAAAGCGACCAGTTCACTCAGACCAGGGCCAGAGTATTTATTTTGCTGCTCATCCCCAAATTGACTCCAAATCTGTCCCTCTTCACCTCCCCGCAGCATCAACTTTTTACCCCCCGAAGTAAATTATCTTTTGTGATACAGATTACATATGACTTCAAACAAATAAAGCAGTCAAAATGAAGTCTCAAATATATATATATATATATATATATTCTATTAATCTGATAAATTATATCATTACAATCGAGGGTCTGTACACAATAAGAGGGGTCTTATTATCCAAAATAGCAAAATATCTTGCGAGCGTAGCCAGTCAATTTGTTGTTGTTGAAGATTTCATAAACGAAATTATATTTATTCAGGTCAAATGGAGGGGTACTTTCACTGCGTATCCCTCAAAACAACCACTGACAATACTTCTTTCCGAATTTTCTGTTAATATTGGATACTTTTGTAAATGATTACAAAAATGTATTTGGGTCCAGAATATTTATTTTCACGTGTGATAAGACAAGATTATATATTTTCACCTAAATGGGGGCCAGAATATTTATTTCTAAAATCTGCCAGGCCCCCTCCTCAGAATCAAATGATTGTTCCCTTACATATCATGAATCTGATTTTGTTAAAACATATGATAAACAGATCAATACATGGCAAAATTCGTATCGCATGCTGTATCACCACTCGGCCAATATTAGCCCTCGGGACTTCTGCCCTCGGGACTGATATTGGTTTCTCGTGGTGATACAGCATGCGATACGGATTTTGCCATGTATTATTCTATATATATATCAGCAACTGGACATAATATGAAGCCTTTTTGAACTCGTTTGCTGCGCTAATCACTCGACAAAAAGTTTCATATTGTGACTCGCAGCTGATATTTTACCATATAAATATGCAGACAACCTGATAATCGGTACTTATTTTGAACACCATTAAGATTTCAAATTATGTAGCGCAAATGCTAGTACAACAATTAAACTGAAGATATATAAACTAATCTCAGACTTGCTCTAGAACTTGTTCTAAAAAACCTGTGTAATCCTCTTATGAAAAAAAAATTGCCTAAAATAATTTATACGTGAATTTATATGTACTTTCATGTTTCTATCATGGCAAATTCTGGGTATATTTTGCAATTACAAACCCTTTGCCATTTAAAAAAAAGGTTTAGAAGTCAATAGATGCTAAAGATAGAATGTTCGCAAGAACTTTTCAAAGTACTATATGGTAATTATTTTTCGCACTTCGATTTGTTCTTTTTTTTTGGAACACCATTTCCGATGTAAATGACGCAGTTTGAAATCCTAAATTCGCACTTATGATGTTTCCAAAACTACATTGTAAATATGTATGTATAAGGTGCTAATATTCATCAATAGATACGTGCCTAAATAATTAAATACTAGTATTTTATTTCGAACTGTCATGTCACCTTGTATAGATAATAATTTTGAAAGGCCCATTATTAATAATTTCACCTACTGCGAAAATTTAGAACGAAAAAAAGAGACGAAGAGTGTTTTTTGTGGTTTTTTGTTTTGTTTTTTATCACATACAAGTTTTGTTTTATATTCTAATTAGTTTTATCTTTTATATTTTAAGATGTAGTGAAACGACGTAAAGCAGTAATCACCCAATCAATAAATAGAACTATGACGGAATGTCATTTTAATGTTGAAATGAAAAAAAAGACTTTCTTATAAAGATACAAATGAATAAAATAAAACTTGTTTTATTTTATTCATTCATTCATTAAATATTGAAATAAATATATCTTATTTGAGTGGTGAATCGGGTGCGTGTAAAAGATTGTTTTCGAACATTATCTTTATCGTAAATATTGCAAGGTAAATGATTGAAATAAATAATTAATATAACATAAGAGGATCAATTGAATCAATTTAAAACAAAAGTAATAAATATTTCATATATTATTTTTGTCTTACAAAATGTTTAAAACATAAACAAAATAGTAACTGTTGTAGTTAGAATTTCTTGATTTGTTTGAAGAACTTTTCAGTATATGTTGAAACAAGAAATGTTTATTGTCTCATGCAATCAGCCAACTATTGTACAAACAAGTATACAAATAGATTTTTGCTTTATTTCTGCTGTCTCGTACAAATAAAGTCTCCGGTTATCCTACCTCAGTCTTGAGCAAACATTTACATTACTATTAACGTAACTGTTCATTTTGGGGTCCTCTCCGCAGTCCAAGTTTTAAACCAGACAACGAATTAAAATTGAAATACTTACATTTTGTAAAATAAAGTAAAGTACCAGGATAAAACAAAATTTACATTGTTGGAAAATATAAATTAAAACTATTTGTACTTGTTACAAAACAGGAGAAAAGCTTGGCGAGCCTTGATTTTTGGTCCTGTTTCTAAAAGCTCATACACATAAATTGTATATTTTTCGACTATGTACATAAAGTGCATAGGTAACAGTTTAAATTTTCTTGTCATTTTACCATCATTGACTATACGGAGGATTTACCGCGCAATGAATCGTGTTTAGAATGATGGAAAAATTGCATATTTTCTTGCTAAATGATATAACATCTAATATTGCAAGTTGCCTTTTCCGAAGTAACTTGTTGATTATTAAAGTAACGAATAACAACATTTGCTAAATTGTGTAGCTGAAACATTTATAATAAAACTAACATACCACAAGTTGAATTGAATATTATATTAGTAGTTCCTCTGATATCCAAACAAATGTTTTATAAAACCTAAAGAATTATGCAGTCTTTATAAAGTAGCTGATAAAATACTTCAAGCTAGTTGACCTTTGATTATTTTAAAGGTATTCGTTGATAGAATTGTAAGGAACTTTTAGTTATTTTGGGCTAAGTGGTTTTATTTGGACCACACAAGAAAATCTCGAGGAAAAAATATTTGGAAAAAAAAAGATGAAAATGTGAAGTTTTATTAAAATTTAAAACAATGTACAACTGTAATAAATAAAACACTTCAAGCTGGTCTTGACATCTCGATTATTTTATCATCATTCTTTGATAGTTATTCGTTGAAGTTGTTGTTATTTTCGAGTGAAGTGTTTTCTAAAGACCTCATGATAAAAACGGGAGAGAAATATCTTTTGATAGTTGTAAATGTGATGAATATTAACAAAAACTTAGGTAATAACATCAGATATGTAAATCGAAAGACTGCAAGAGTTGAAGAGAAATTTACAGGAGACTGTGGTAAATAGATATGAGCACGTTAACTGCTCCCATCTGGCAGTAAAACCCTTGCTAAAAGAACGTCCATTTGGCAAAGTGGGATGTATAAAGACACAACCACGAATGGTCCAAATGGGTTGATCCAATGCCTTGTGTAAGGGGAGTGTCCACTAACGAACCTAGTGTTTTTTTGTTATTGTCATGACACATCGTAACTATATGTTCAGTTAATAATAACCTTAATATGAAAGTTAAAAAATGTGGAATGAATGCCATCATAGAAGACAAATTTTCGCCATAGACTAAAGAACAAGGATGTACACACATTTACATATCAAACTGGTTTGAAGATATCAAAAAAAGCCTTATTTTGTCATATAAACAAAGTGTCGAAAAACGTCAAAATCGAATTTTAACCATGCAGGAAGAGTATATCCAGATACCTTTTCTTTTGCTTTTTGTGTCGTTGGTTTGCATCCTGATTGGCACCCGCATCTCTTTTAATTTAGAACTACTCTTGTTTTAAGAAACTTAGATACTAGTGATTTAGCTTTAAATCTTGAAACGGAACTTTGTGTCTTTTGTCTTTATGTTAGTTGTATTTTGGGCTTCGTGTCAATCTGATGAGTCAGCCAATCATACTGATTTTTTTTTTTATATTGTGCTGTTATACAGCTGTCCCATGTTAAAGGAAGGAATGATCACTGAAGAAAGTGTTGAACCCTTTATTTTCTTTTATGAACATGACCGAATTAAGGGACTGTAATTTAGTGGATGTCGTTGGTTGCTGTTGGCATACCGGGACCTGTTATAGCTTACTATATTGTATGCGTTTGCTCATCGTTGAAGTCCGTATCGGTGATCTATGATAACATTTATGTTGCCAACATCTAGTTCATTTGGACAGTGGGGACAGTTTCTCACTGTCAATCATACCCCATATCCTTATTTATACTAGTAGGTACAACATATCGGTTTTTGTTTTCTCAAATGTAAGGTCACTCACAAATATTCATTAGGGCCGATATTTATGTTTCAAAGAAATAGATATTTTTATATAAAGGCATTGTTAATTTGATAGCAAAATGTTATCCGTTTAAAAGGTTTTTTTTTTTCACAGAAGCTAAAAGAAAAGAAATGACATGGTATGATTTACGTACATGTTTCTCATGATACAATATTTTAAGGAACGAGAAACAAGTAACATTTATTATTGCTCGGACTGCAGTCTTATCAGGAGTTGATAGAGACAGTTTTAGAAATATACAATGATATTAAATGTTTAAAGGTCCACTCATCTAAAAGAGCTATATTAAAATGCGTTTTCTACTATTTCGAAATAATGTAGTTTCTGCTACAAAAGGAGGTGTTCACGTACGTTTTGTGACATTATTGGCCAAATCATACAACATATGATAACTATCAGCCATTATAAATCAAAAATAAGAAGATACCTAGAGGTCGATCAAATACAATGAATAAAAAATGACATACAAACCATGGTAAAAAAGGAAAGGCTAACAATTAACAGCACATAACATACCCGCAAAGGTAAGCAGGTTCTGCAGTAAGAAATACAGTGTAAATTTTGCGGACGCCTGACGCATCCGGACGCGTTCCAATTTTAAACACAATATGTTCGGTTATTAACACTCATGTTCCACATTGAACACTAGTGTTAAAAAGTATAACACATTGTGTTCAGTCTTTTAACGTACATGTTCAAGAACAGTGTTCTGAATTTGAACATTTTAGTGTTCTAATACTGTAATGGGGGATAATATTTCATAGCTTTAGAGTCAAAAAGACGATGAATAAGGATGGTCAATACCTTAATTTGACGATAAGTGTATTTTAGCTGTATCCACATAACCAAATTAAAGTTGGGTAAAATGAACTTTGAAACATGTCACAGTAGCGTATTCATAAGCGTGGAAATGATCGATTTTTAATATATATCTTTTTCCAAAAGACTTAAGTTCTTTGGGTATTTTTTAACCAATGTAAATACGTAAATGATAATGAAATCGTTGGTATTGTAAAAGCGTTCTGGTCTCGAACATGATGCGTTCCAACTTATCATTTTTCCTGAACGCCATGTGTTTCAAACACTGATGTCTGCGTAAATAATAGCACGTGACGTATTAATGTACCGGAAGTTTTTTTTCTTAGCGCGCTTGTTACATATTGAAGAAGCGTCACTGAAGAAAATTAGCAACAAAACTTGATTCGATAGGTATGTATATCTATATTTATAATACATTACGAATTTAAAATTTAATTTTAAATATTTAATCAACAAATTCCTCCTTTGATAGAACATTTTGTTTGAACACAGAACAATTCGTTTGTAACGTGGTGTTATGCCATAATTTAGTTTCAAAGAAATTAGGAGGTTCTTTGTGAGAATACATGAAAATGATTCTATTTTCTTATTTGTCAACCAATGTAAAAACGTAAAGGCTGATGATATCGTTGGTATTGTAAAAACGTTCTGGTCTCGAACATCATGCGTTCCAACTTATCATTTTCCTGAACACCATGTGTTTCAAACATTTCCGCGTAAATAATAGCACGTGACGTATTAATTTACCGTATCAATCACAATTGGTATATACAAGTTCTAAACTGCCATCTGGAAAATCAAGGCACATAAAGCACATCATGTGTATAGAAAGCAACAATTAGATTAGGCGATTATCCACACTTTTGAGGATGTACATTTGTAAAGATAAAAACAATGCATAAGGGTTTGTTCACATATACAAGTACTGTCAATGTCAAGACAGTAAGTTGTAAAAAGACATATGATTTTAATTTTCTAATGAATATGGTATTGATAGCTTTCTCATTCTTAAATACTTAATTCTAAGTAATTCATTTCAGCAAATGTGCACCATTATGCACTTCATATTGTAATGTATTCCTTTGCTACTTTTATAGGGTACAAACATAACCACTTAGAGGTAATTGTACGTGCATACCTGGAGAATTCATAGAAAATTTCGCGTTCCTGTAACCTTAGAGATTGCTACTTATCCATCACCATAAAAGTATTTTATGTAAGTTTAAGAATTTCACGAGTGCCCATTGACTTCTTACAATTTTTGGAGTTTTGTTCATGCAGATTTATCAATAAAATGTGCACCTTCGCAAACAAAAAGTGAATCAGAAAACTATTTTAGCAGAAACCTATATACAATTTACTTCAAATTTAATCTAGGAAAGTATTTTGATAATCAAATGGTGGCATTACACGTATACAGATCAAAGATGAAATTCCTACGCATTTTTTGAAAACAGGACTTGCAAAATCATATATTAAAGCAAATGATCATTAGTTTCTTGAGATGTTAGCAGTCAATTTAGTGACATATCTAACGACAAAATTTTGCATAAACACCTATGACAATTTGCTGTATACTTCCTATCATCTTTATTTCAAAAGCAATAGAACACGAGAGTCCGATACTTGAAAATATACCACTCTTTAAAAATCAAACAGTAAAAACATTAAACAATATTAAATATTGCACTGATTTAAAAAATATTGACATGAACAATATTTTTTACTCATACACTTTTATTTGACATTTCAGAACTTACAATTGGTGGATAACAAGATTAAGGAGTAGTTATAACCAAAGTAGACGAATTTTCTTAAAAGGAAGCTCAAAACAGTTTTAGGTGACTTAAATTATGTTTTATATGCAAAGGTAGCAGTGTTACATGAGAACTGACTCAATAACTAGCAGCATATATACAGGGTTTTTTATATTTGATATTGACTATCTAAAGTGCTATGAGGGCAGTGGATTATGGAAAATATTGGTGATGAATGAGCCATAGACCTCTGAGTTTTTTGTAAAAAAATGCAGGACAGTGCTTGACTTTAGAGGTTGCAAACGATGAGTTAAACAGTGTTCATAAGCCAGTAGACTTTCTTGTAATATGATAATTTTGTAATATGATAATTTTAATGTGACGAAACTTTTGCATGATTAAACAACAAAGATAGACGACGTGAGGAAGAGAATCTGCAATATATATGGACGCATTTTGCCATTTAAATTATAGTGTTATTTCGAAACTGGTTATCAAATGTTATGTTTCTAACTTGTCTAACTTGTAATTTTGAAGTTGCTTCAATGTTTCACATTGTGTTGTACTTTTTTTTAAAAATTTGCCTCTTTTAATCAATTAAAGATGTTTTTTTAATTAATTTGATTATTATTTCTACAAGACCACAAGAATGTTTCAAAGAATGGAACATGTAAAAATGTGCACTATATTTAAATTTGGACACATTTTGATAATTTAATTATAATGCTATTTCGAATGTTATCTTTCTAACTTGTCCAACTTGTAATTTTGAAAGGTTTCTCATTGTATTGTCTTTTTTTGAATTTTGCCTCTTTTAATCTATTAAAGATTTTTTTTTTAATTATTCAATTATTATTTTTACTTGACCACAAAAAATGTTTCAGAGAATGGAACACTTTTTTCTGGAACATGTAAAAAAGTGTTCCAGTAGTACACACTTTGCGTTCAGGATATAAACACATATTTCTGGAACATAGTCCGAGCGTTCCAGAAGTGTTACAAGGATTGGAACGCGTAACGGCGTACAATTTTGCTCACAAGGACATGATCCAGAATCAAACACTAGGCGTTCAAGGAGTACACACTATCCGTTCCAGAATTACACACATAGTGTTCGAAAGATGCACACATGATGTTAAAAATTGGAACACCAATGTTAATATTTAGAACACTGTTACGCGTTCCAGAAGTGTTACAAAAGGGCGTTCAAAAAGTGTTCAGATTTTTAACACTTTAACACTTTTATTTACAGTGTACCGATGATAAGTCTCATTCGGTGATCCAAAAACCAAAGACGTTTCGACGGGATCGAAGCTATGAGAAACGGAACATAACGTGGATCATCAGAGGCACATGTATTTCAATAAAAACAACCCGAATGAACAACTACTGAAATATATTTTTGACAGTGTTCTTGTTTTGACATGTTTTCACTTTGATACCAATTCTTCAGAAATTTTCAGTTGAAAAAGGTAAAATATTTGTCAACTTCAAAAAGCTATAAGAAACAACAATAAATCTTGAATTCCACCTTTACACCTACATCCCTTACCGCGATCGAGATTATGGAAATCATAATGTTTACCTCTAAGTAAATGATGTTATATAATGGTGTCTCCCATATATCTATTCTGCAGATATTTTTAAATCATCGACAGGTGCATGTTGACCTTTTTCAGATAAGTCATCAGTTTTTATCAATTTGGAGCTTACAACATGGAATTAATATCATTACACGAAGGAATATTGAGCAGACCGCA
This sequence comes from Mytilus coruscus, assembly GCA_017311375.1. Taxonomy (NCBI): domain Eukaryota; kingdom Metazoa; phylum Mollusca; class Bivalvia; order Mytilida; family Mytilidae; genus Mytilus; species Mytilus coruscus. The sequence goes on from CM029598.1 coordinate 47,076,923, forward strand.
ACCTCTCCACCCTAACAATACTGATATGATTTTATTTTTTTTTAAATTCCTCGTTTTTAGTTTCAGACGTTATTATACTATGTTCCTAAGCAATGTTAAACTTCAGTTTTTCACCTCTCGACTTCAAGATTACGAAGTCAGAGCTACATTAACCTTATTCCAAATTAAAATCTGACCAAAGCCCAGAATTAGATAATGCGAGCAATGAAATATTACAAGTCTCGCAAAGTTATATTGACTCTTGTTTACTTAAGCTTTATAATGCAGTTTTTGCATTAGGTATTTATCCGGCAAAATGATCGGAGGGTTTTAAATGTCTTATTTTTGTTCTCAAATGCATAATAAATAAATTTATTTCATATCGGTTAAGAATTAGCTTCTCTTATTGGACAACAAGGAGCCACATGACATTCTTTATTCTTCAGTAATAATTTCTATCGGTCTTTAACAGAAAAAAAAAAAAAAACGGACCGGAAAACCTGTCGTTAACAGACTTTTACATGTTAATGACCGGTGGGGCGTGGTTTTTCTGTTTAGAGAGATGTCCCTTTAATAAAACATTTCCTGATTTTAATTTTCTATTGAAGTTGTTGAATTGTTTACCATATGTTTTTGTTAATTATAAAATTATAGAAAACTTTATTTTGTTTTCATTTACTGAAAATTTTATTTAAATAAATGGTAGTGACTTATAGTTATCACTATGACTGGTCGTCACTCTTTCCTATAGAAATCATACAATAACTCGAGTTTGTTTTGAACAATTTGAATTTATGAGAATTTTTAAAACATGGTTCCTCAATGAAATAAACATAATAGTTATTGAAGAACTGGTCATTATCGTGATACATGCCCGTAGTACAGTGGTACAGTGGTATTGACTGGCACAGTGATAATGACCTCGCCTACGGCTCAGTCATTATCGCTGTCTAAGTCAATACCACTGTCCTTTGGGCAGTCCATATATCACGATAATGACCGGTTTTTCAATAACTATTATGTTAATCTAAACACTGGTGACAAAGTTTATCGGGATTCTGTGTAGACTTTTGCGAATGACGAAACATTTTGACTGCCACTGAAAAATGAGGGTATATTGGATAGCGACAGAAATTTTGCCTTGCGACAGGCTACTTATGTACTCATCAAAGAGTTCTTGCAAGGGTTCTTAATGTACAGGGAAAGGTGGCTCTATCTTTACACGAGGCATCGGATTTAACATCCCAAATCTGACCGGACTTGGCTGTGTAGTTATACACTCTACACAACCAAACGTACGCCCCAACTCTTCAAGGGTTTTACTGTCGGTCACAGGAAGACCACAAGTGATCATATTTCAATTCCCAAGTCACCATTGGGTTGATATAACTTATACATAGTGTATACTTAACGTATAACGTATGTGTAAGGGGGTATTAAACAAGGTTCGGACGATTGATTGATTGATGTTTAACGCTACTTTCAGCATTATTGTGCTATTTCGTGGTGGTAAGTTTTCATCGGCGGAGGAAGCCGAAGTGCCCAGAAAGAACCACCGACCTTCGGTGGGAAAACTGACAATCCTAGTCAATTAAGATTGGAGTCGGGCGCACCTGCTACGTGCAAACCTCAGTGTTGACAGGCTAGTGATACAGTAGTTCGACTACTTGGTTTCTTGTTATTTTATTTATCCAATAATATTTTAAGAAACAATTAAAAAATTCTGATTCAAAGGTTGAATATTTTCCATTATATCTTTTTTTGTACCTAATTTATCCGTTACAAATTATTTTTTGTAAATGTTTTAATAGTTTAGTTAACATACCACTTTAAGATCTGAATTGTTCTCCCAAGTTACTCCTTTGCGAGCTCACGCAGAATATAATGATACATAGAATAATCTAATTTATTTAAAGTGGTAGATAAGACAAAAGTCATCTGACCAAATTTGATAAAACATTATTTTTGTCAATATTTATCAAATATTTCGGTTGCTAATTTAATGTTAAAAAAATATCACATGCATCGAATCGAAAAGTCTCAAGTACCCGATAGTTCTTTCTAGATATATTCAACTTTGTAACACTTTGTTTGTTTTAGCAATAGTAATCGTTATTAAGACTTCAATATTTCTGTTTAATAATTTTGTGTTATTACAGAAATTTAAACGCTTAATAGTTAACCGATTCTTTTAATAAAACAATAATTCAAGAGTTTAAGACTTATCAATATGATTTAAATAATATTATTTTGGGTTGTTTTATATATTTGCATGTATTCAAATCAAGAAGGAGTCCATGTTTTAGTTTTCTGTAAAAGTGTTTTGTGGACTCATTTTCTCATTTTCGTTTGAGTTTTGGTATCTGAATACTTCTTTAAAACTTTTCTCGAAGGCGTCTTGTATTGAAATAGACCAATGTGTGCAAAAAATCAAAGCATGGCCTTAAGAAGGCGAGGAAAATTATTAGTTTTCCGACGCAATTTGGTACAATATTTGCAGATTATTGGTAAGTTGTTTGGGAAAATATTGTCTTCCTGCGTCTGTATAGGGCATGCCACTAATTTAAACAATTTATATTATTTTTTTTTTTATCTAGTTAAAAAAAAAATATAATAACGCGACAACATTATTACCACGTCCGTCCTTTTGAAATCAGTAGCAAACCTAAATAATAATAACGCATAAAATTATACATTGAAATCATGCATATAGCTATACGGACTGAAAATGAGAGAATGAAACAGCCTGCATTGCATTTCTATGCATAATACTGAATCAATAATAAAACTAATACATTTTATCCACTGGAATAATATTTACATAAAAGAGAATTTCAAAAGGTATATACAAGCAAAGCTACGCTTTGTGCGAACAGAAAATAAATATTAACAATTATGCTAAATGTTCTTATCTACAGTGGAAACCGAAGTAGATGTGAGTTACCAGCCCTATTCCAAACATGATCCATGATGTATTCTAGTCTTTTTTTTATATAAATCTTCAAAGTTTGGTAGCTACTGAATATTTACAGAATGCAGAGTTTTTTTAGGTGATTTATTTAACAAAACATTTTAAAAGTTAAACGCCTCATATTTCATAGACTTTAAAGTTCAATTCTATATTTTGTTTTAATACGTTCTTTGGTTTTGACACCAAATCAATTTTTAGAGTTCACGAATAAATATTTTCCGTCTGATGTGTTACTAAGTTACCATCGTCATCATCATAAATCTAGATTAGTTATAAAATTTTAAATGGAAAACATTATTAATTTCCTGTACCAGATTTTGGAGAAAAATAATAAATCGAGTAAACATGAAGCGTATATTATCGGATTGGATTACTATAATCATGACTATCAAGCGAAGTCGAAACGAAGAATACGTTGTAACAATCTATTTAAAGAAAAGTATAAAGTCCTATAATTAATATCGCCACATACGAATGTTTGACCAACAACTAACACAAAAAACTCTAAAATGCACTTATTACGTAATTATTTAAATAAACTGCTAACATAAAAAATACAGATGCAAAATCACCGTGTAGAACGCCATATGCGTGGTGTTGGCTGTGTTTGACACGGGTGGTGGTTTTGAAGCGGAGAGAAACATGAAGTATATTTCTCACCAGTAAGTGTTTCATGTTTTTATAATGCAGAACCAGACCGTTGTATACAAATCATTGCAGGTAAATTGATGCACCAAGTGTCTATCGTAGTTGTTTTATCACGGTGGTATTTTTTCGGTGAATATTTGTTATGTTATCTATACATATAAAAATATCCAAACGTTTAACATCCTACATACCGAAGGAAGTTTAATGAAGTGAACCCATAAAAGGAGTCATTGAATAAACAAACAGATGTTTAAAAGGAAGAAAATCAAATTCCAAATTTATTATATCCTTCATCTGATTAGATACCTACCCATGTGGGAAATACCTTAACCTTTAGCATTAGTTAAATGACAGATTTAAAATAGTCGGTCAAGTAAAATTGTATCTTAATGTCCTTCAGAATTTACATTTCATACTAACTGCCTCAGGCAAAGCTGACTTTACAAGAATTTGACTATTTTTATGTCCCTTTCGGTAAAAAAGCCCCTTATGTTTTCACGTATCTATACGTCCCTAGCTTTTAACTATTGGGTTTGAGCGTTCCTAATGAAGGTCAATAAAAAAACAAAGCGCTTCGGACAATCGACATTTATGAAGTATTGTTTTCTTTTACTAGCATTGGATCGATATTACTGGAGGTGGACTGTTAGTCACCGAGGGTATCATCGGCTCATTAGTTCGTGCTACGGTATTGAAATGATTAATAGCACAATGTAACATATTTTTCTAAATTTCCTTGTTGATGAAATAATTAAGATAATAAGGTTCCATCTACTTCAGAAAAAAAATGACCATAAATGAATTTATCTATTCTTTTTATGTCCCTTTTGTTCATATAGATTCTTATGTTTCTACGTATTTATACATTTATGGCTTCTATAATATCTTTTTTTGCTTTTAACGGTTTGAATTAGGTTTAAGGGAAGTAACCTTAATGTTTAAATAAATAACTAAAAATTGAACATACAGTTGTTAATTTCTGTGTCAGTTGGTCTCTTGATGAGAGTTGTTTCACTGGCAATCATACCACATCTACTTATTTTTATATTTAGGTAAAATATTTAGAAAGCTGTGAAAATTGCAAAATTTAGTTGAATAGATCGGGATTTTGAAATGTTGGTCTGACACCAATAAAACGGCAATTCACACCCGTAGAAAGATAGAATGTGTATTCCACATTTTTCCTTCAAAATACTGGATCCGAAATTAAATGTAAACATGATAGATAAATAAATACTTTAAATGTCGTTCATAAATTAAAAAAAAAACCAACAAAAATTAAGATAAAACTAAATATTCTTATGAACCCCAAATCGTTCATTTTTTCCAGTTTCTTGTATTTGCGCAAAAATCTTTTCCGGTAAAGTCTGTCCCGTCTGGTATCGTTTATCGCGAAACTTAAAGGAGGAGGCATTGTATTATTTCCCGCAAATTTGTTGTATTTGATTACCATAAGAATAGTGCCCGTAAAACATTGAAAATAAATTTGGTATGATTTTAAAATGAGTCTTAATGTTATTAGACATTCATTTGTATAGCAAACACAATGTGTTTATTATTATTTCTCATTACTTGTAAGCTCTCCTAGCCAAAAGGGCCAAGTGAGCTTTTCTCATCACTTGGCGTCCGTCGCCGTCTGTTAACTTTTACAAAAATCTTCTCCTGTGGAATTACTGGGCCAAGTTTAACCAAACTTGACCACAATCATCATTGAAGTATCTAAAATTAAGAATGGAAACGGGGAATATGTCAACCGACAACCCGACCAAAGAGCAGACAACAGCCGAAGGCCACCAATGGGTCTTGAATGCAGCGAGAAAATCCCGCACCCGGAGGTGGTCCTCAGCTGGCCCCTAACTAAAATTGTGTGCTAGTTCAGTGAAAATGGACGTCACACTAAACTCCAAAACATATAAATGAACTAAACTTAAAAAACATACTAGATTAACAAAGGCCAGAGGCTCCTGACTTGGGCCAGTTTGAAAAAAATGTGTATGATGACCTCGCATACCAACCAAGATGACCGACATGGTTAAACATAGAACATAGAGGTAAAATACAAGTTTTGTCTAGTACTTTGAAAACCGTTATAAATAGAGAAAATTTGACAAGAGCAAAAAAACTTATATGACTCTCATATAAAACTCACATGAATTTCACGTGAAAATCAAATGATTTTTTTTTCTCACAAAATAAACTTATTCAAATAACATCGAAATTTTAAGATTTAATTAAAATCAAATTTTAAAATTTAATTAAAATCGTGAGGAATATCATTTTGTTTCGGTGAAGTTCACGTAAAATTCAGGTTAAAAAATTTCACGTGCAATTCATATCAACCTCAAATTCACATGAAATGCACGTGACAATTTTCTTGTGAGCAGCAAATTTCCCTGTGTATATCAATTACATTGCCTTTATTTGTTTTTCTTTTCTGTGTCGTTCATTAATTTTTTGTTCAATTTGCAAGGTGAAAACATATGAAAAAACATTATTGTATAAAATGATTTCCCGCTTGGATATTTTAATTATCTGCACAAAAGTCTAAACCATAAGATTAAAATATTTCCATAATTATCTCCCAATCTCATTTCCTTTTCAATAAAGCAGCCTTGAAAAACACATAATAAAGCTATCTCACGAGATACCTGGATAGAAAATAGTTTGTAAAATTAATAAGTTTATCAGCCTCAGAGAAATAATAACCAGTACAATTTTATAATTCTAAAATGAAATTGACAAACAAGAAATTCTTTTAAGGAATATTAAAGGTGAATTATAAAAATGTCAACGTACAGAACATTTTAACAACAAATATTCGTTTCTAAATAAAACAACAACAAAGTCATTTAGGAATATAAAAGGTGCATTAACAAATTTTCAACGTATATATCTTTTTAACAACAAATATTCCTTGTTAAACCAAACAGTTTATTGGAGTGGGCAAGAATTTTGATTTACTTGTCTTAAAGTATTTTGTTCAAGCTAGTTCAAAGACAAATACACATGTTTGAAACAACCAAAGGTTTTCAATTAGTACAACCGTCCTGAACATGCATGAAATATTTGCCACTGGATGTTTATCAACCAAAAATCAATAATCCATTAGTACAAACTGACATTGATATTGTAGTGCAATATTGTTTATATTTGTAATCCATGTTAGATATGAAAGGTAAATGAAATCTATCGGGAGAATTGAATTAAAACCTACATAGCGAGATCGGGCTAGTGTACTTTTTAAGCGTCTGTTGATATGCATCGGTCACCTACCTTGCGAATCGAGATTATAGGGTTCTGTATACTGCCAGAGGTCATACGTACAGTGACCGATAATTGTTTTTACTTATTTATTTACGTTATTTGGTTTCTGGTGCATAGTTTTTACAGCATTAGTTGAGAATTATCTCGTCATTTGCCTTTATATGACAAACATGACTAGTGCCACATGTATGTAGAGCAGCATCTGGTCACCCTTCCGGAACACCTGATATCACCTTGTTTAATGGTAGCGTTCTTTGCTGTCGGAGTTGTCATTTGAATGTCAATTTGGTGTCCTTCGCCTCTTTTCCTCTGATAAATAACAATTCCATCAATGTCCCTCGCTGGTTTTCAAATATCTTTAGGAAAAACATTTAATCATAATTTGAGTTTTAATATGTTTGATGAGAGAATAAGACAAAGCTGTGTATTGATCTTTTTGAACATGAATATGTATATTTACGTGCATTTAATTTTCTAGTCGACTCATTTTTTTTCTCATTTCAAATATATGGTCAAATTTACAAAATTCGTTAGATTTGAGCACCATCTTTGTATAATAATATATAAGTTTAGAAGAACGACGAAACAGGTTTAATGGCAAACGAAATACGCATTATTTGTTGTCTGTTGACAATAAGCAATGGTTTTTGTCAAACTACAAATGATGCCAAGAATCTGTTTATCAAATTATTCATTAATAAAAGTTACAATAAACAAGTGAGACCGATAAACGACCAAGATGATGCCATTCTAGTGACTGTCGGTTTCGAGATATCCAGCATTCATGAACTTGATGAAGTGGCAGAAAAAATAGCTGTTGCAGGTTACTTGGATATTATATGGTGGGATGAACAGCTAGTTTGGGATAGAGCGGCTAACAATGATATTTACTACATGTTAGTTCTTCAGGTTTGTGACAAATAAAATACTGTTTTATCAAACACAGGTTTAACTTTTTTTCAAAACGTTATTCTGTTGAACTGAAGAATTTATCGCATGTGATTTCTTCTTTGAACTTGATAAGATAATTTATAAAAGAGATTCCACCTCTTTTTGCAACCAACTATGATGTGTTCAGAAGTAAACTATTTCGTTTAATTAAAAGTGCTCTGCATTTTAAGTTTAATTTTTATTAACAATGTATATATTATAAACTATGGCATATTGCTGTTGCGTCCAAACATAGTTAAAATAACAGGCGCGAATCTTATAAAGGACGGAATCGTGTATTAGAGGTTCAATTAAAAGACATAGTAGAGATAATTTTGGAGATACAGAGTTCAAAATAAGTAACCTTTATCTAAACCAAATTTTGTATTTGGTATCTAATTTCGAAAGACGAGATCGCGTTCACCAACCGTAACATAAAATCTTGTCTCGTATATAGCCAAGCAGAGCTCAGCAACTTTAAAGATAACACATTTATTCTCAGTGCACCAAAGGATTGTTTCTTCAACTTAAGACGCACAAGTGGTCAATATTTGAAGAGATGAGTCATGCTATTAACATTTTTAACATTTTATAAAGAATTATTTAACAATAAGAAAAAAATATCCCTATAGGATCGTTTTAAACTGCAATCAGGCAAAAAATCACTAAAACTAAAAAAAAAAAAAAAAAAATATATATTAAGTAGGTTAAAAATAACTGGTATGAACTCTTAAAGTTAAAGATGTGTTTTATGTATAATTACTACGATATCATTTCTTAGGTTCTGCGGACTAAGGTCCTAAGGTGACGATTCGCAATGTTATTGTCAAAAATGTAACATAAACATTCATAAATTTAAAAAAAGCATAAAGAACAACAATGAAAGATAAAGCAAAAGTTACGCTAAATAAAGGGGTAATAAAAGTTGATCTAGAAAGGTAAGCATATGCTGCTTTACAGTGTGGCATCCCTCGAATTGCTCATATGAATATAGATTTGGGGAAAAAAGATAGGTTTGTTGGAATTTGAAAATATCTATTATGATTTGTGCAACTTATTTTCCATAATGAACAACAATCTCGTAATAAATTCCGAAGGGATGACTTCAACTTCAACACTTAACCTTAGGTTTAATAGTTCCATTGCAAGCAGCAACCTTTTAACGATGAAATTATACTTGAAAAAGAAATATAGTATCAAATAGGATGTTTATACACCAAAAGCAAAAACTGCATGAATGCTGCTTCTTAGAAATGTGCTCAATTAGTAAGCTAAAATTATCTTTTTAACGCTAAATTGTGCTCCCAAATGACTTTCATTTTCAATTTATAGATGTAAGATATGAGAGGGATTTGACCATGTTATTAGAACATGAGATAAAACATGATAAAAATAATCATAGCTTGTGATAAGAAGTCTTTTTCATATGAATATAGAAGAAAATTTCATAAGAAGAGAAACACACATAGAAGTGCTGAATGTTTGATAAAAAATATCCACTCCAAACGTTATAAATATGGTGTCAATTAAGACATCAATCATCTCGATTATATCATATTCAGAAAATTTAGGTTTTTTTCAATGTGGGTTGTGTTTTAGCCCTAAAATAAGATATAATTATGTTTAGGAAGGCCTTTCGTTTTTACAATTAAAGTTGGACCATCAATTTCTATCTGTCTTTAAGTTCGTAATTTGAGATACTTTTGTATATGGAAGACAAACATATATGTTTATAGCATTGAATACTACAGTCGAGTCAAATGATTCTTGTGTCCAGCTTTGAACTTCTGTTACATTTACAATAAAATTTGTCCTTCGCCTCTTTTCCTCTGATAAATAACAATTCCATCAATGTCCCTCGCTGGTTTTCAAATATCTTTAGGAAAAACATTTAATCATAATTTGAGTTTTAATATGTTTGATGAGAGAATAAGACAAAGCTGTGTATTGATCTTTTTGAACATGAATATGTATATTTACGTGCATTTAATTTTCCAGTCGACTCATTTTTTTTTCTCATTTCAAATATATGGTCAAATTTACAAAATTCGTTAGATTTGAGCACCATCTTTGTATAATAATATTTAAGTTTAGAAGAACGAGGAAAGAGGTTTAATGGCAAACGAAATACGCATTATTTGTTGTCTGTTGACAATAAGCAATGGTTTTTGTCAAACTACAAATGATGCCAAGAATCTGTTTACCAAATTATTCATCAATAAAAGTTACAATAAACAAGTGAGACCGATAAACGACCAAGATGATGCCTCTAGTGACTGTCGAATTCGAGATATCCAGCATTCATGAACTTGATGAAGTGGCAGAAAAATAGCTGTTGCAGGTTACTTGGATATTATATGGTGGGATGAACAGCTAGTTTGGGATAGAGCGGCTAACAATGATATTTACTACATGTTAGTTCTTCAGGTTTGTGACAAATAAAATACTGTTTTATAAAACACAGGTTTAACTTTTTTTTCAAAACGGTATTCTGTTGAACTGAAGAATTTATCGCATGTGATTTCTTCTTTGAACTTGATAAGATAATTTATAAAAGAGATTCCACCTCTTTTTGCAACCAACTATGATGTGTTCAGAAGTAAACTATTTCTTTTAATTAAAAGTGCTCTGCATTTTAAGTTTAATTTTTATTAACAATGTATATATTATAAACTATGGCATATTGCTGTTGCGTCCAAACATAGTTAAAATAACAGGCGCGAATCTTATAAAGGACGGAGTCGTGTATTAGAGGTTCAATTAAAAGACATAGTAGAGATAATTTTGGAGATACAGAGTTCAAAATAAGTAACCTTTATCTAAACAAAATTTTGTAATTGGTATCTAATTTCGAAAGACGAGATTGCGTTCACCAACCGTAACATAAAATCTGGTCTCGTATATAGCCAAGCAGATCTCAGCAACTTCAAAGATAACACATATATTCTCAGTACACCAAAGACGTGTTTCGCCAACTTAAGACGCACACGTGGTCAATATTTAAAGAGATCATTCATGCTATTAACATTTTTAACATTTTATACAATTATTGTACAATAGGAAAAAAAATATCCGATAGGATTGTTTTAAACTGCTATCAGACAAAAAATCACTAAAAATGAAAAAAAGTATTAAGTAGATTAAATTTAACTGGTATGATCTCTTCAAGTTAAAATGTGTTTTATGTATAATTACTACCATATCATTTCTTAAGGTCGGCGGACGAAGGTCCTAAAGTGACGATTCGCTATGTTATTGTCAATAAATTTAACATAAACATTAATAAATTTTAAAAAAGCCCAAAAAAAACAACAATGAAAGATAAAGCAAGAGTAATGCAAAATAAAGGGGTAATAAAAGTTGATCTAGAAGGGTAAGCATATACTGCCCTACAAGGTGGCGGCCCTCGAATTGCTCATATGAATATAGATTTGGGGAAAAGGATAGGATTTGAACACACCTCGTTTTCTGAATCAAAATTGGCACAAGTTATAAACTGAAATTCTTTATCTTTGTTACATATTGTCTGAATCTTGGTATACTTGTTGTCTTGCCGTCGCTATCTAGAGTCAATTTTAAGCACCTTTATCCTGTCGATAGTTTCGTCCGTACATGAAACTACATGTAATGGGGGTATGGACATTTTTTCACTGGCGTTTCGATCAGATGTTCTTTAATTTCTTATAATTTTCATTTACTTTCCCTTAACTGATGTATTTATACTCTTATTCATACGATCTTACAATAACAGTGGTTTCTACATAAGAATAGAGAGGCAGCACGTATTAACTACTGTAATTGTAAATCGTATAAAGAGGAGCATGAACAAATTAAATAACAAAAAAAAAAAAAAAAAATGAAATGTTTAAAAGAAATATTAATTTATTATTTTGAGGACTCCAGAGAAGATTAGTTTTAACTAATGGGATAATACTCTTGAAATAAAGATCATTTATTTAGTTATTTACTTACTTGAAGGGTTATGCCTTACACAATAACTGTTAAACGTTCGTCGTATTAATTAACCGGACCATACGCGTATGGTCCAAATACTCAAATGGTCCGGAACATATACATCATAAACAGAAACTGCATGAATGCTGTTTCTTGGAAATGTGCACAACTGGCATGGGAAGCTTATATCATCTTTTTAATGCTAAATTGTGCTCTTAAATGACTCTCTTTTTTGTTGATAGATGTAAGATATGAGAGGGACTTGACGGTATTATTAGAACATGCGATAAAACATGATAAAGAATAATCATAGCTTGTGATAAGAAGTCTTTCTCATATGAATAAAGACAAAAATTCTATAAGAAGAGAAACACACTAATGTCTTATAAGTGCCAATTGACTGTTGAAAAACATATCCTTCAAACGTAACCATTGTGCTGTCAATTAAGACATCAAGCAACTCGATGAAATCACATTCAGAAAATTTAGTTTTTTTTTCAAACTCTGTTGTGTTTTAGAAAGTACGACTTTCTTTTCCCTAAACTAAGAGAAAAATATGTATAGGAAGACCTTCCTTTTTTTACGAAATAAAGTTGGACCACTAATTTCAATCTGTCTTTCAGTTTGTAATTTGAAATACTATGGTAATGGTAGACAAACATATGTGTTTAGGTATTTCATACTACAGTCGAGTCACATGATTCTTGTGTCCAGCTTCGAACTTCAGTTACATTAAAAATCAAATTTAGGTAAGACGTCCGCTTTCTTCTTAATAGAGATGACCAGGATATTGACGAACGATCTTACGAAAGCGTAACTTGACGAATTGTACGAAACGGGAGCTGCTGTTTTATACATAGTAATGTATAGATCTAACATAAACACGCTGGTTGAAGTATTGTAATTCGCATCGTCTGCATGTAGTTTAAAGAAAATATTACCTGCATCTGTATCTTACTACTCACAATAATAATTCAATATTTTCTACAATAGCAAATGGTGCACTCAATATCCAGGACTCTGTTTTGATAAGTGAGGTTCTAAAAGGGGTTTTAACGATTTTTGGGGTAGGCCTATAATATAAGACTTCTTAGGTTCATATCGTTTGCATTCAACGTTTTTTATCGGATATTTTGTTTTGCATTGATAGTAAAAAAAATCAATTTCCGATAAAAAACGTTTTTTTATCGGATATTTTTTTTACTATCAATGTTGAACCACGTTCAGCATTGATAGTAAAAAAAAATATCCGATACAAAACGTTGAATGCAAACGATATGAACCTACGAAGTCTTATATTATAGGCCTACCCAAAAACTCGTTAAAACCCCTGTTTTAGGTTATATTCATCAAATGAGGTATAATTTGTTCATGTTTGAAATACAGAACAGCTAAAATCGTGTCAAAAAACTATTTACTCTTATGACACTAAAACAGTTTTGCCATCGTTATAAGTTGACAAGTATGATACAAAAACGTCTTTGCAATCGAAATCATTTTTCTTTAATTGGTACATAAAAAACTGGTATTCTCTTTTATAATAAACTGTAATATTTGTTTGTCTGAAACTTGAATACCAAATTAAAAGCACAGAGCAAACATACGATCCGACAACAATAATTTTATAAATTATTTCAAATCATCAAAACTCTGGATTCATATTTGTTTAAACATTCCCAAAAGTCGTCGGTGCACTCGAATAGTACTATCTGTGATGTACATTTCATTATGCTTTCAACATAAACAAACAACCACATTGTATTGTAAGATATGTAATACTTTCTGAACCTTTTAAACGTATCTTATTTCTATTATGAAAACCTTTTTAAAATCGGTATATTTTATGCATTTCTATCTATTAACGTGATTGCATCCAAATACACTTTAAACATAGATGTTTTAAGTTTTAAGTACGTTTGTAAAAATACAATTACCGCTCCTATTATGTTCGTACGTCAAGATATGTTCGTTCGTCAATATCCTGGTCAACTCTATTATGAATACGAGTTGAAACGAAAACTTGTCTTGAACATTATGTAGCAGTGAGATCATTTGCACAATTAATCTACGCCGTAAACCTATGTATTACATAGTCAATATTATAATACCTTTAATATTCCTAGGCATTCTTAATTCTTTAGTATTTATTATCCCTGCCGATGCTGGCGAGAAAATGTCATATTCAGTAACTGTGTTTTTTTCGTTGGCTGTATTTTTAACAATGATAACAGCCCAACTACCCGTCAATTCAAAAAGCACGTCCATGCTTAGTATTTACATCGTAGTTCAACTGAGTTACTGTGTATTCGTTCTTGTCGTTAACTCATTCAAGTTAAGAATACATCACAGAAATGAATGCAACGAAAAATCAACAATATTTGTAATTGCTGGCAAACTTCAAAGAAGAATTTGTTGCTGTAGAAATAAAATACATTCGGATACACACGAAAAAGGACGCACCACGTTGAAGATGGACGTGCGATTGAAAATGCGTCCTCTAAAAGGAATCACACCGAAGACACAATAAAATGGCGTGATGTATCGTCTGCTATTGATTTCTTTGCTTTTTGGATTTTGATGGGAACAGACTTGATAATAACATTGTTAATTTTCATACATATAGGTGTAAATAAATCAATCATATGATTTAAATGAAATGTACTCACGCTATACATGGCTGTACGATGTATCGGTTCAAAGCATTTTTTTTATATATTAATTTCTGCCTCTCTATAATACCTGCAATAGTTCATTATAATAAGTAGTCAAATGCCCTGTTTTCCAACAGGTACTTATAATCATAATACCATTAAAAAATTCAATTAATAAAAGATTTATGAAACCATATTTTAAACACTGATTGTCTAACAATATGTCTACATTAATATGTTTATATTGCACAAAGTCATGCTTTGCTTAGACGCATTGAACTATCTGTCAGTTGCTGCAAGTACTCATGTACTCTTAAAATGGAACATCACGTCTTTTGTTATTGTTTTAGAGCCAAATTGAGCATTCAAACCCTTTACAACTGATTATTACAGTTTGTTTTGCGTTGCGTTTACACAACTCTGACCCACACTAGGGAGAGGATTGGTAAAAAGATTTCCAGAAAACCAGAGGTTATTTTTAGTAGTAGTTGGCTTCCGAACGGTAGTTTTTCGTTACAAGACTTTAAAAATTGGTTGGAAATTGCAATGAAGACCCATTGGCGGCCTTCGGCTGTTTTCTGCTCTTTGGTCGGGTTGTTATCTCTTTGACATATTCCCAATTTCCATTCTCAATTTTATGTAGAAAGTCGATACATGTATAATTCAGGATTTGCCTGGTCTCAATGAAGTTTTTTCGTTAGAGTAGTTTTGAATTTGGTAATGCCAGGGTTTTGTATGGCTAACTATATCGTATACTAGTTGTTAAATGCTGTACGATGACCTACATCGACGTCTTTTTGTCCCTAATGGGTAGTTTAATTGATACAGCTGTTACTAGATTGCTTGTCCCCGATAGTGTCACCAACGTGTGAAATACATTCACCTTTTCACATTGTTTAAATGAAAGATTAAAAGATAGGATTTGTCGCAGTTGCAGTTAGCCACAGGCTTACTAACCCAGGCTTGTAATATCACTATTGGGCCTGTAAGAATTTCTACTATCAGCCAACAAATTTACTTGTGCATGAGTTTGCATTAAAAATTGATGATAAATGTGCTCCATAGTATACTAATCTAAGATTTACAAAACAAAACAGGGATTATTTTTAGTAGTACTTGGCTTTCGAATGGTAGTTCTTCGTAACAAGACTTTAAACATTGGTTGAAAATTGACATGTAGAAAGGCGATACATTATGGTTCAGGATTTGCCTGGTTTCAGTGAAATTAAACGTAAGGTAAAATATTTAGAAAGCTGTGAAAATTGCAACATCTGGTTGAATAGATAGGGATTTTGAATTGGTGGTCTGACACCTTTAAAGCGAAAAGCAGTGAAACCAAAAAATCAGAAAATAATTGATTTTTTTCTTTAGGATGAACTTAGGTGAAATTTAAAAAATCTAGAATTTGAAATTGATACTTTAAGTTAGAAGAACATTAGTAATAGTAAAAGTTCAATGATTAGTTAATATTGACATTAAAAGACCTTCGAACAAAAAGGGATGTTAAAGGAATTTGAACAGTCCTTTTTTGTGAGAAGGTCTTTTAATGTCAATATTAACTTACAAACCAGCAATAACATATGAAAAGTACATAAAAACACTTGCAGAAGCCTAATTCCCCTGCATTGGACGAGTCTGAATATGTTCTACTTAAATAATAGTTAAACAGTACTCAGACTGATATATATAACAGCTACTAAATTGCTTTGGAAACGAACCGATTAAATGGCAGTACATTGTTTAGTTATTTATTTATTATATTTTTTTTAGCAACAAAATAACACCATAGGGTAGTTTTATAAAAATTAAGGGGTTAATTTCTACTTTTGATTTCAAACTTTTTAAAACAACGATTTTTATTTTATAAATGAGTAAATCAAAACCCTATAAAGACTTCATTTGTAACTGACCAATGAATGTTCTGTACAAAAACTATATATTTATATTTGATGTGTCAGTTATCATGAAATAGATTCGTAAAGACCAGACCATATGAAAACAGTCAGTAAACTCTTCTAACAATTACATATTTAAATAGCTTGTTTCAAAACTTCTAATTGAACAGACCTAGATGCATAAGGTCCTTTACAATATTTAGGTAAATGTTAATTTTGGTTTTTATTCTGTATATTTCCTACTCTACGTTACACGCAAATGAAAAATAATTAGTGTAGTCTGTTTTGTCCAATTAAGTATTAAATT
Organism: Mytilus coruscus; assembly: GCA_017311375.1. NCBI lineage: Eukaryota > Metazoa > Mollusca > Bivalvia > Mytilida > Mytilidae > Mytilus > Mytilus coruscus. Next base: position 47,093,522 of record CM029598.1, read on the forward strand.
TTGTTTTGTTTGCGTTTTGTTCAATAAAAAAAAAAAACATGCCTGTAAACTTCAATGAAACAAAATCGTATTAAATAGCCCAAATGTAACATCTTTAACATCAAGTTATGTAGGCTTGAGAGGCTCGATCAAAATGTGTATAGATGAGATATTTTCGCAAGGTTGATCATCATTCTTACATTGAAATACAATGTATTATATGAAAACAAATACGTTTTTTAGTCGTCCATCAATCCCTTTTCCCGTCTAAATTAAACATAAACACCTTGAAAAAAAACTTTTACCTTGCATAGTTTTATAATCGCCTGACATACTCATACATTATAATTATCAATTATTGGCTTTTGACGAGGTCGAATATATATGGACTTGGTCAGATTCTATTGACCGTGGACGAAGTCTGAGATTCCATATAATCCAACAGGTCCATATAATTTATAACGTATTGACTGAGCGAAAACTCTTAATCTATATATTACATATGTGAATTGTGTAAGTTTGAAAATTATATTGACTCGATGTTCTTAAATAGCTTGTTTCAAAACGTCTAATCGAACAGACCTAGATGCATAAGGTCCTTCACAATATTTAGGTAAATGTTCATTTTGGTTTTTATTCTGTAATTTTTCTACACTACGTTACATGCAGATGAAAAAATAATTAGTGTAGTCTGTTTGGTCCAATTAATCAATAAATTTTGTTTTGTTTGAGTTTTTTTCAATATGCCTGTAAACTTCAATGAAAAAAAATCGTATTAAATAGCCTAAATGTAACATCTTTAGCATCAAGTTATGTCGGCTCGATCAAAATGTGTATAGATGTGATATTTTCGCAAGGTTGATCATTATTCTTAAATTGAAATACAATGTATTATACGAAAACAATTACGTTTTTTCAGTCGTCCATCAAACCCTTTTTCCGTCTAAATTAAGCATAAACACATTGAAATTTGTTTTTACCTTGCTTAGTTTTATAATCGCCTGACATACTCATATATTATAATTATCAATTATTGGCTCTTGACGACGTCGAATATATATGGACTTGGTCAGATTCTATTGACCTAGGACGAAGTCAGAGATTCCATATTATCCAACAGTTCCATATGATTTATAACGTATTGACTGAGTGAAAACTCTTAATATGTATATTACATATGTGAATTGTGTAAGTTTGAAAATTATATTGACTCGATGTTCCTATTTTTTGGAAATTATATTGACTCGATGTTACTATTCTTAGTAACATGGAGCCAGTATCATTTGAAAAAAGGAACTTCGAGTTAATATGTCAAAATAGTGAAAAAATACAAGAGATATATTGGGAAACAAGTGACCAAATATACCAATGAGAAAAAAGAAACACCAGACCATATTTAATATATCATAATGAAACAGAAGATAAAAGCCATAGTAAAGAAATATAAAAAAAAAAATGTACGTGTTCTATTTTAGTTTAAACATATTTTATTTACTCAAAGTAAAATGGATTGGACAGAAGTAACCCATAAGTATGAAGTCCGCTCCGAATAACAATAAATAACAATACAATATTAATATGAGCATGCAATAATTCAGAATATACAAGACTTTACGAGTCTATCTATTGATAAAAAGATGAAACAATTATAACGAAAAAAATTGGTAATGATGATGATGATGTTGTGAATGTACAGCAAATACACTATTCAGGATCATATAACTAGAAATCTCTCAGACCTTTTAATAAACTCGAATACATGTTTAAATATATGGACGTTTTGTTCATACGAGAAGTTCGGATTACCATATGTTAGTAACTTAACATTCAATTTAAGGTCATCAGGGAGCCATTTTAGATAGTTCATCAGAATTTCTCTCTGGTCTGTATATAAAGAACACTCGAAAAGGAAATGATGTGCATCCACAAAGACAAGATAGGTCAGCAATTATATTGACTCTGAACAAGTCGTAATTCAAGAAAGATGAGTAGCATCTGAATTGTGTTAGAATTATATTTAGTTTCCTCGGTCCATATAGATAGTGTTGTGGTACATCTTTATTTATAGTATTTAGCCTTTTTAATAATAAAACCGACCAGTAAAACAATATCTAAAGAATAAATAAAACGGCCAAATTAATTTTAATCCTTCTATAAATTGTTGCCAACATTTTTTTTTATCCATTTTTGCTTTTATGACAATTATTCCAGATATAAAATAAATTCGACACAGCAAATTTTGTCATCTAGACGAGACTTCCGTCGTTGTACGCTTCAAGATATGAGTTATTGCCACTCAATGAAGATTTTGTCTGTTCTACTCCCTTCCTCCAAGTTTGGCCTAATCGGATACAATGTACCCCTGAAGTGGACATTATCAATTATGTTATTTCATGTTAAAAAAAAAATTAAATGCAAAGTGAAAAATGAGGAGAGAAATAATAAAAGACAAGGTACGATACGGCCCGTTTTTTGCCCTCTTATTTTCTCATTTTTCAAATTCTGTTTTGGAAAGCTACTTATCATATTAAAATATTCCCTGAGCTTTGAAGTTTGTTTGGATGAACTTCAAAACCACTAATTTTAGCAACTGGGTGAGGTAAGGGGGGTAAACTTTCTGTTATTATTCAAATATTGTAATTATTACTCACTTTGCAGGTGTTCCGTACAACAAATTCTTAGTTTGTAAGTGCCTGCGCCTACATGACCCTGGATTGTTTTTATTCCAATGTCATTAGCACTGTTTTTGCTGTCTAAATCGCCATAATTTTCTCCGGGTCACGTAGGCGCACGCTATTAAATTTTAAGAAACAATGGCCAAAAATCAAGAAATTTTTCCTTCTTTTGGCGTTTTTGATGCCCTTTTACCCCCCTCACCACACCCATTTTCTGAAATTAATGGTTTTGAAGTTCATCCAAACAAACTTCAAACCTATGCGAATATCTTAACGTGATAAGTAGCTTTCCAAAACAAAATTTGATAAATGAGAAAATAGGGGGGCCAAAACGGAGGCTTATCGTACCTTGTCCTTTACACTTAAAATTAAATATAAAAAAAATCAAATATATAAAAATTGGAAAACAATTTGAGACAACAATCAATTGAAGAATAATGAACCTGTTTAATTGGTTGCTCCCTTAATGTCCAGCGGCAAATATGACATGCATATTCACGATGAGATGCGAAGTGGATCTTCCTGACGCAAGTGATTAACAATTTTAAAGCGACACTTTAATAATGTAGAGCGTTGGCTAGAGGTAAAACGTAGGCAGTACTAGAATAAAAATGAACTATGATAAAAAAATCTCCACGTTAGACGAATACCAAAAACAAAACAACACGAATTTACAACCAATAACGGCCACTATAAGATGATGATGAGGGTGGTTTTTAACGACCTTGACTACCATGAGGGTCTTGCACGATCGGCCCTGGCTTGGGCCTTTTTGGGCACTTAATAATTTATTTTTACCTTATTATAAGGTAATTGATATAATTGAGTGACAAAAAAAAAAAAAAACCATAGCATGAATAAAGAATGAAAAATGAACAATACCTTGATAGTACAAATTAAATAAATACTACCCATTTCCCGGTTTCGGACAGGTTTGTATTTTGATCAAATACTGTCTGATTATTGATCGGAGATAATCAACCAAGTTTGAGGAACAATAAGTAAACAAAAGAGATTCTTTATGAAATGAGATCATCCCAGGTAGTTTTGTTAATTATTTTGCATTGAATAACAATGAAAACTGCACGAACAGGTTTGAAAGTTTAGGAACAATAAACTAAAAATAGTGATAGGTTATGGAGCTCCTTTTCGAGTTATTTGATTTTTAAAAAATGGCGGGAAAAAGCTGATTCGGAATTTTACCTTATATTTGCATTCAAGTTGGTATTATTTGGGTCTCAAATTGAAAGAAAAGAAATCTTGATTCTGCTTAAATCTTGTAAATGACCTTTTAATGAGCTATTGAAGTCTTATATAAAAAGAAAATGGGTGTTATGGGGCAAAATATTTTTTCCCTGTATCGAAAAGAGTAAAAAATTCCTAAACTTCACCTAAGTACATCCTTAACTGATCATTTGAAATGTAGGTAGCCACATTTCAACATTTTTTGGGCAAAAAAGTCACTTATTGCCAGATTACAGCCTTAAACCTGAATTTACCCTTACAATATGCATGCATATAAAAACATGTCTGAAATGGTTATCAATGCACAGTAAGTTGTTTCTGTGATATTAAACAGTTAAACATAGGTTGCCAATTAACAAAAAAAATTTCTTTATGAAGATTTCATGAAATTATTTCATTTTTACCTGTTATATTATTGCCTCATTCCATGTATTTGTCAGATAGTTTAGACTTTATATGTAAAAACTGCACGCGTTCACTCCAATGCAATAAATTGTCTCAAGTAAAAGTTTCTATTTTAAATATTATTGACTTATAGTAAATGAAAATGTTGCATGACCATAACTGTATTATTGATCAATTAATGCCCTATTTCTGATAACTGATTAAAACAAGGGGGAATATTCCTTACCAGTTCATTACCTCTGGTTTTCAACTAAACTCATGGATAAAAGTTGTAAAGAGGAGTAGGGCAAACGAAAAAAAAAAAATCCAAAATTGATCTTAATGTTGATAGTTTAAGTTCCTGTAGTCAGACATTTAATTTCAAGTATTTTCTATAACTAAGACTATAACAATGGGTGAAATATTGGCATTTAGAAAGGTGATACATGTATGATTCCGGATATACCTGGTTTCTATGAAGTTACACTTATTTGTAATTGGTGGTCTGACACCTAATTAACGGCGATTCACACCAGTAGAAAGAAAGAATGTGTATTCCACATTATTCTTCAAAATACTGGATCTGCAATTAAATGTTAACAATAAAGATGAATATATGCTTCAAATGTCGTTCATACATTCAATTATATAAAACTCCGGTATCGTCTCTCCCTTCTAGTATCGTTTGTCTCGAAATTTCACGTAATATACAAGGAAGGGGCATCGTATCATTTCCTGCAAATTTGTTGTATCTTATTACCAAAAGAATATTTAAACATTGAAAATAAATTTGGTATCATTTTAAAATACGTCTGGTTGTTATCAAACTTACATGTGTATAGCAAACACAATGTGTACTTTATCATGTTTATCATTTTTGTTTAACTTTTGTTATTTAATTCTTTTTCAGATATAGATTATTTCATGTATAATGCTACTTTATTTGCATATGAATAAAAACGTCACCCGAAGATAGCGTTTTTTTGTTAACATTGAAAATGGCGTCATAACCTAAATCTCAAACAACAGGACCAACACTGGAAACGTTTCCGTATTTCCGATATTTTTTCAACGGAAATTAAGAACATGCTTGAAATTCAAAGAAATATTTGAAACGGAATTCAACTCTCTCACAGGTAACACTGAAACATTTTATCAAATGAGCAATGCAGTAAATTCATAACTTCAACATGCAACATTGAAAGTTCCTTGAACATTAATAAAGCTATACGTATCAGATTAATATTCAAAGATAGTTTTAACTCACCATATAATCTGCCGCAAGTAAGAAAGGGTATCTGGACCATGTGATGTTCGTTGTAGTTTGTCTTTTGTTTATGTATTTTGAAAAAAAAAGATAGATGGTTGGTTTGTAATGTTGTCATGTACTCGAAATAGTTTTTGTTTTTCCTATTGTGTTTATATATACGTTATGATTCAATGGCCATTTCTTATATTATCAGATTCTAGAAAGGTCATGAATTCATAAATGACATATAGATCTATCTTGCTGTCAAAACATGCTACTTGTATGTAATTGAACATTATTTCCAATTTGTCTAGTGAATTAGACAAACTTTGCAGTCATAAAACTTTCGAGCATGATTATCGTACTCAGACTCAGAAATCAACCAATCAAGTTATCGGATTTTGTGTTTCGAGCACAAATTTTGTACTCCGATTACCGAGTAAAGTTTTATAACCAACGGCTCTGGTCCTACATGTTTGGATTCAAAATTACCAGTCAAAGTAACGAAAATTATAGCTGTGTCATCTGAATGTTTTCGTTTATATTGACATTAAAATCTTGCAACAAACCACCACCAGCTTATCTAATGAACCGTATGCAATTCTCCATATAATAATTGGAATATTGGTTCGTCATCCCTTTATGTTTTTGTTATTGGTCTAGGAAATTACAATTCCGTTAAAAACCACGGCAATAAAAAAGAATGAAAAGTAAGATAAAAAAATGAAAATAATCTAAAACTTTGACATTATGTTGAAAGTGGTAATATTTAAAAAGTGACATTCTCAAAACATTTTTTAGTTTAACATGTTTAAGTTATGACGTCAGTTTCTAATTGACAATCAATTTTTCGGTGGATACTGATTTAAAACGATGTTCAAATAATCAACGACTACTTCTTATCCTCCCATTATGGTACTGTTTTAGGCAAAGCATCTTACTTGAAAAAAAAAGCATTAGCGAAATATAGCGAAATATATAAACAGTACACTGTATGTCAAATTGAAAATCTTCAAAAGTTGTGAATGATTTAACAGTTATCATCCAAACTGCATATGTTAGTTCATGAAACGAAATCCGTTCAAGATACACAGAGAAATTTCATTCACACGATTTTCACGTGAATTGAGATTCATGTGATTTTTTTTTTTTACAAAATAAACTTTTTCAAATAAAATCGAAATTTTAAAATTTATTTCAAATCGATTTATTTTTTACAAAATAAACTTATTCAAATAACATAGAAATTTTAATTTTTTTCAAATCGTGAAAAATACTTTTTTTTTTTTGGTGAAGTTCACGTAAAATTCAAGTGAAAAAATTCAAGTGAGATTCACGTACAATTCATATGAATCTCAATTCACGTGAAATGCACATGACATTTTTTGTGTGAGCAAACTTCCCTGTGTATATCAATTACCTTGCCCTTATTTGTTTTTCTTTCTGTGTCGTTCATTAATTTTTGTTCAGTTTGTTCAGTAAGATTGGCTCCAGATATATATTAATTTGCAAGGTGAACACATATGAAAACAATATTGTTTTATAAAATGATTTCCCGCTTGCATATTTTGATTAGCTGCACAAAGTCTAAACAATAACATTAAAAGATTTCCACAGATTATCTCCTAATCTCATTTCCCTTTCAATAAAGCAGCCTTGAAAAACACATGATGAAGCTATCTCACGAGATACCCGAGTAGAAAATAGATTGTGAAAAAAATAAGTTGATCAACCTGAGAGACATGATAACCAGTACAATTTTATACTTTTAAAATGACATTGACAAACAAGAAAGTCTTTTACGGCATTTAAAAGGTGCACTATAAAAAGTCATCGTACAGAACATTTTAACAACAAATAGTCTTTTCTAAATAAAACAACAACAAAGTTACTTAAGGAATATAAGAGGCGAATTATAAAATTGTCATCTTACAGAACTTTTTAACAACAAATATTCCTTGTTAAATCAAACAGCTTATTGGAGTGGGCAAGAATTTTGATTTATTTGTCTTAATGTATTCGGTTATAGCTAGTTCAGAGGCAGGTACACATGTTGAACAAGCGGTTGAAACAACCAAGGGTTTTCAATTAGTACAAACTAAAGATAAACCGACATTAAGATTGTAGTGTCATTAGTGTAATATTGTTCATATTTGTAATCCATGTTAAATATGAAAAGTACATGAAATCTATAGGGAAAATTGAATGAACACCCAAATAGCGAGATCGTTTTTTTTTTTCACTCTGAAAGCGTCGGTTGATTTGCATGGGTCACATACCTTACGAATTTAGATTATAGGGTTTTGTATATTGTAAGAGGCCATAGTACAATGACTGATAATTGCTTTTAATTATTTATTTACGTAATTTGGTTTCTTATTCATAGTTTTACAGCATTAGTTGATAATTACCACACCATTTGTACATACATGACAAACAGGACTTGTGCCACATGTATATAAAGCAGCATCTGTTCACCCTTCCGGAACACCTGATATAACCTTGTTTTATGGTGGTGTTCGAGTTGCTCAGTCCGTAGCGTTCTTTGTAGTTGGCGTTGTCATATGCATGTCAATTTGGTGTCCTTCGCCTATTTTTTCTGATAATTAACAATTCCATCAATGTGCCTTGCGGGTTTTCAAATGACTTAAGGAAAAAGATAAAATCATAATTTGAGTTTTAATTTGTTTGATGAGAGAATAAGACAAAGCTGTGTATTGATCTTTGTAACATGAATATTATATTTACGTGCATTTAAATTTCTAGGAAAGTATTTTTTTATCATTTCGAATACATCATGCTGAAATCAGATACGTTAGAATTATTAGAATTTGTAGGTAGTCGTCCTAGTAACAACACAAGCTGGATACAGTTCAGCATCATCTTCCGGTGATTTAACATCCACAACCGGTTCACTGGTAACAATTGGTTCAGCAACCACTTTGTTCCTAGCCAGATCATTTCCTAGCAGTAATGAAACACCCTCAACAGGGAGATTAGGACGAACACCCATAACAACTGGTCCAGTTATCAAATCTGACTTCAGATAAATACGATGGAGGGGAACATATAGACAACCTAACTCCACACCTTGTAACAAAACGGAGGCACCAACAGAAGTCTCCTCGGACAAAGGCAACACACCTTCTAACAATAAAGTCTGAGAAGCTCCTGTGTCCCGTAAAATCTTAATAGGCTGAGGAGTAGTATTATCAACAATAAAAACAAGCCCATCAGACATAAAGAGTTTATAATCCTCCATGTAATCACAAAAACTGGACTTACGAGCCTGACTCGCAGGACATTAAAACTTATTGGTAACAAGGGGTGTCGTACAAGTACTGGTCTTGGGCTTATTATCTCTTTCATTCTTCTTCTGGAGTCTAAAACAATCAGCCATCAGGTGACCATTCTTCTTACAATAAGCACAAGTCAGTGACTTCTTCTCAAAAGTATCAATTTTTGGACTAGACATATTATAACTAGACTGACTCTTATTCTGTGCAACAGGCTTTCTATCAGTTCGCTCAGTACTTTGATTCTTGTAATTTCCACTCGAAGTATTAAAATTTTGACTTTTGAAACTTCTTTTATGTGAAAGGATATAATTATCGGAAATAACAGCTGCATCTTGTAATGTCTCAACAATTTTGTCATCTAAATGTGTTTTTAAGTCTAAATGAACACACTGCTTGAACTCTTCTAATAACATCAATTGTCTTAAGTTATCAAAATTTTTATCTATTTTCTTTGACGTAAGTCATTTATCAAATAGATCTTCTTTTTCCCTAGCAAATTCAACATAGGTTTGTGAATCAAACTTTTTATAAGACCTAAATTTCTGTCTTTATGCTTATGGCACTAGCTCATAAGCTTTCAAAACTTCCCGTTTTACCTTGTCATAATCTGCATTATTTGCTGATGAAAGTGCTGAGTAAATTTCAGCGGCCTTGCCCTCAAAAACACTTTGCAGCATTGTAGTCCAAAAAGGCTTTGGCCATTTCAAATTTTGAGCAATTTTCTCAGACTGCGAAAAAAATTATCAACTGTTCGTTCACAAAATCTGGGAACCAGACGTATATTTTTTGCTGCCTCAAAATATTCTGATTTTGACTCTACATAAGTGTTGCTTTCTTTGTTGACCATTTAAATTTTTATTTTCTCAATCTGTCACCTTTCCCTCATTTCAAGTTCTGCCTGTTTTAATTTAAATTCATCTTCTTTTTCTTTTATCTTCTCTATCTCTAACCTCTCCTTCATTTCAAGTTCTGCCTGTTTTAATTTAAATTCATCTTCTTTTTCTTTTATCTTCTCCAAATGTAACCTTTCCTTCATTTCAAGTTCTGCCTGTCTTTCTTCTTTTTCTTTTTCCAATTGTTTTATTTTAATTTCGTTTTCCAATTGTTTTAATTTAAATTCATGTTCTAATTCAAGCTGTTTTAATTTGGTAGCATCAACATTTTCGACCTTAAGTTCAAGAGACTCTTCACCAAACAACAGTTTCTGCGTCAACTAAATTGTCTATTAACAATTTTTTTATAATTTGTTTTCTCATAGATACTCTAAAATCTATTTGTAGATGTTTAGCAAGCAACACTTATTCTTCTTTCTTCAGTTTATCAAACCCTTTCAGGTCTGGCGTTTTCAGAAATTTACCAGCATCAAATGCCATATTGTTGACTTTTGTTGGCTAATTCTAATATAATAAAAATACTGAAAACATTTTAATCTAATATTAACGTTATTCCGGACGAGCCCCCAATTTCTGTTACGGCCAGAAATCACCTTTAAATTGTAGCCAACAAGAGACACAAATCAATAATAAAATTTAAGAAGATTTATTATACACAAGTTTACAAGAAGTATTACACAAATAGAAATGACAACTTAACTGTCAAAATATATGTCCGATCTTTTGTCTTTTCTTTATCCGGAATTCTTCTCTTCACTGTTGCGGGTATTATGTATGATGTAGTTAACGTGAATAAAAGTGTCATTCCAACTGAGAGAACTAATGAGAATATTAATGTCTAATCTGTAATTTTGGTATCTGTATATATAGTTGTCACGGAAACTTCTAGAACACTGTAGAAAGAAAACTCCTAGAAAACTCCTAGAAAACTGTAGAAAGGAAACTTCTAGAACAATGTAGACGTTTAAATTACGTATCTTATGTTATAATCATTCTGGAATCGTTATGTAAGTAAAATAGAAAGTTCTAATCATTCCATAAGTATCCATGCTTGTTCCAGTGATTTCTTAACTGCACAATTATTTTGTAAACAACTGTAAACATATTTTACATATTATAAGGCCACACAAAACAAATTAGGCCAAGATAAATACACATAATAATTACAATGTCATAACAGTTTGTTGTTCGTTGCGTGTACACAACTGACCCACACTAGGGGAAGGATTGGTCTAAAAAACTCTTGACACCGCGACACTCTGTGTTAATTAATTGATAGTTGTTGTTAGTAATCGTCCATCATATTTTTTTTCACGTATTGGTTACGCACAAAACAACCCGTTCATTTTTTCGTTAGAGTAGTTTTGAATTTGTTCGTGTCAGGGCTTTTTACGGCTAACTATATGGTATAATAGTTGTTGAAGGCCGTACGGTGACCAACAGTTTGTAACATCGACGTCTTTTAGTACCTGTTGGGTAGTTGTTTAATTGATACCGCTGTTACTAGATTGCTTGTCCCCGATTGTGTCACCAACGGGGCTTGAGAACTCGTTTTAAGGAACATTCCTTGCGTTATTACATCGATAGGAATATTTTACACCCGGAATGAGATGTGTGCTTATTTACCCCACATTTAGAAATAGTAAATAATCAGTCATCATTTCTTTAAAACTGCAGATCTATCAAACGATCGATAATTATAAAACGTGAAACTTGCGTATAAGTCTTTCAATGTAAGCAATATGAGATTAATCTTGTTTACACGGTTTAATAACAAATAGTATTTATAAATGAAAGGCGGAAAGAGGGAATTCAACAATGTGTGTAATGAAAAAGTAAGGTTATGGTGATTTAATTCACGATTCAAAACCCCTACAAACACTCGATAAACGCAAACGAAAAATAAGCAATTATATACTGTGGATTCATTATTATTCGTTGGATACCAATTTTCGTGGGTTTCGTGGGTACAGGTGAACCACGAATTCAAATGTTCAACGAAATACAAATGATAATTTGGCTTTGTATGCAGAGATTTGCAAAACCACGAAATAAAATGTCCACGAAAATGCAAGTGTTCCTCAATCCACGAAAATTGCTACCCACGAAAATAAATGAATCCACAGTAACTGTTCTTCATCGCAGCGTCACAGGAAGTCCAAATATACAGCGCAATGATTACATTCACGGCGTAATCAAGACATCTTGTTAGTAACGGTTTGAATTGAATCGATATATATTTTGCAGGAATATGATTACTGTCTAGTGTAACCTTGTTGCTCAATCATGATTTCGTTTTGCTTCATAATTACCTTAAGTTTAGACATATCGTTTTTGTGAGTCAGAAACAACTCCCTGATGATTGGAGTAGATAAAAAGTTAAATCTATTCTAATAAAAGAAGAGAGAGACCGATTTCATTGAGCCGCAACTCCTCTGAAACCATACAAAGTCTGTGATATGACGTATAAATGTAGTGTTTTGTACTTCCTAAATATGTCTTTGAAAGAATCTTTTTTCCACAGAAAACGCCAATTTTTGAGAAAATATCCAAATTCGGTGACCGTTATCGATCCGTGTCTTATACGCGTTCGCGCATGCTCAGTCGACGTACTGCCCACGAAATCCAAGTGAAAGTAAGAAGAAAGGATAGAACATAGGACAGTTATGCCTATAATAATCCTGTATTGTATCGTTAGTGCATCATTTTGCTAAATTAAACGACATCCATCTTTTCTACTCAGGTGCAGAACTGACCAAAAATGAAATGGGCGTTGAACGTGTCGAAGTGATCCTCCCCCCTTTTATGTGTAAACACAGGCACCCGACGTCCGGACCCCTCCCCCTTTTTATGTGTAAACATAGGCACTCGACGTCCGAACCCCCCTACCCAATGTTTTGACTAAAAGATGAAATTAGTTTAACTTACGAATTTAATAGCAAAAAAAACGACTGGATCGTCGATTACAAACAAACAGAGAACGACATATTCGGACCCTCCCCTTTTATGTGTAAACCCCCAACCAAATGTTTTGACTAAAAGATGAAACTATTTAAAATTTACGAATTTATTAGCAAAGTAACGACTGGATCGACGATTACAAAAAAACAGAGAACGACATATTCCACACATTTCTATCAAACCATGGTCGTAAATTAATTTTCATTAATTTGCCCAATTGTACCGCGGGCATCTTTTAGTTGGTTTTAAATTGAAGAGACTAATTATATACAGTGTGCAAGCATTATTTATATAATCATGTTAAATGAGGTTACATTTTCTATTATATTGTTACAAATAGATAAAACACAACAATTTTATCTTTGGTTTATTGGTATGATTATGCATGCAATGGATGTCCGGGCACTAGTAGCAAAATAATCTAAATTCCTTTTCTTTGGAAATTATCTACATTTAGAGTGACGTAACTTCGGCTCTGTATATTTTATTACAAAATAAGCAATTGTGAAAATTGCATTTTGTTATTGTAAAGTGTGTTTGACGGTACACAAAAGGACAGGGAACTAGCAAAAGTCCCAAACAATGATATTTTTTCCAATAATAGTTCTTTTAAATTCATTTTACATTTACACTTAAAGATGATAATTAACTACTGCACACAAATGTCAGTTTGCCAGTTTGAACATTAAGACAATAGCGAAAGGCAACCCTTTAAGTTGTTTGATTCAAAACTATTTTAAACTCGTTAAACCTTCGGTCGTTAGTTATCTATGTAGGCAGCCAAACGCAAAAATCACGAAAGGAAACAAAAAATTATAAGAGTACAAGTTGCTTCTTTCATATCATATTAGAATACCAGTTAATTTCTTGTCAAATGATAATACAGATTACTTTAATGTCAAATGAGAATACGAGTTAATGTAATGTAAAATGACAATACAAGTAAATTACATGTCAAAAGAGAATACCAGTGACTACATGTCAAATGACAATGTAAGTTACTTTCTTTTTGTCAAATGAAAATACAAGATACTCTCATTTCGAAATAGAATACAATTTCTTGTCAAATTAGACTACATATTACTTTTCTGTCAAATTAGAATAGAAGTTACTTTCATGTCAAATAAGACTACAAGGAACCATCATGTGAAATAAGAATATACATGTTACTTGCATGTCAAATTTGAATACAAGATACTCTCCTGTCAAATGAGAATACATGTTTCTTTCATGTCGGATGAACATACTCGTTATTTTCGTATAATGAGAATACAGGTTACTATCGTTACAAATTAGAACACACGTTTCTTTCATATCGTATGAACATACTTGTTACTTTCGTATAAAATGAGAATACAGGTTTCTATCGTGTCAAGCTCAAAAACATGAACCTTATCTTCAATTCATGGGTGAACATTTTTGGGCTACTGTTTATATTTTCATCTTTTATCATGAAGGGCGGAATCGGTAACTTTAAAGTAACAGATAAGACGACTATACTGGTATCTGAAGATATAAGACCACAAAAACGTGTCGCTAAACAGTTGACAGACCGACACATCGTTTCGGTCTTCCAATTTGTGATGATGACCGTAAAACGTATATAACTGTATAATATGAACATGCACGAAAGTAACGTATTGATTGAGATATGCAAAAAACATAACGATTCTTCTGCTATGTATGTTACTGTTGCGAAATGGGAAGTCAACAATTGGAAAGTTGAAATCATCTTGTTTGGGATAGATTCCATTTTAAAGTTATCATCTGTGTCAATATCGAGGAAACGATCAATATACGAAGCAGACCTTTTACTTTCTGTAGTATTTATAATCTCAAGTTACAGGGGTATACATGTATGAGATAAAAGCACTCATTACAAAATAAACAATAACCTAACAGGAACGACCTTCTCCTGTACAATATCATACATTTAGATAGTTTTCCAGTATAGCTATATTGTTTGAAAAAAAAACAATAGCTTTAGAAAATTGGGGAAACAGATTTTTTCTAATATTATTGAAGTAGCTACATGACATAACATAGTGGACTTAGCCACCGATTAAAATTGAATGTTTAAAGTAGCACAATCATTTTTTACAGATTATAGAACTCACAAATCGAGTAAGAGACAAATAAAGGTAACAAACAATATCTGAAGGAATTGGATAAACTTCAAAATGAGCAAGACCGTGCGGCGACAAATTTAGCGTCTCCTGCGGTGCAAATCCTCACTCAAAATGTCACAACCAGAAATAGGATAAAATCGGTAAAATAGCAGATTAAACGAACATTTTGGTATCGTAAGTCGAAACATATCGCTAGTGAGTTAAGGCACAAAGATAACCTATCGGACAACCAATTAATGATTGTGACCGTAACAATTATGTAGCATTGAATGTTTAAGTATTTCTTCCCGATTTCTCTGTGTAAGCAGTTTCTGTGTAACGTGCACAAGACAGAAATTCCTATAACAAAGAGAAATGTAGCTCATATTTAAAAACAATTTCAAATTAAAAAACATATGTTTACCTATACAATTTTAATCCATAACATGTATTTTTCGGATTTAAGCGTTTTGATTGTTTGATATGTGACTACAAAGTATTACTCTGTATGATCACTGTTGAATTTAGCTTCATAAAAAAACGCTAGGTTAGGTTAGGAACAATGGAAAAATACATAGGGATCTAAATAATCTAGATGAATATAAAAGTCATATCCATATTAAACCATGGACGTTTAAATTCTAATTTTTGAAAATATACAAAATTAAATATTCCATTACAAACACAACTCTTAAACCTATTTTTTTTTCTTCAATACAGCGATTTTGCAAGAGGTTCTTGAATGCCTGAGTACATCAATTTGATTAAACAAATCTTACTTACCAGAAGCTAAGATGATCTGAATTGTAAATCCAATCTCGTATACGGATTATAGTGTAAACTTTGCGGCCATAATTTGGACATCAACACCAATGCAAGCGACATTGTTTACCAACATTTTAATCAGCCTGAGCATTCAATCTTTTCTACGTAAGTTCGCATCATCGAAAAAAAAAAAAAAAAAAAAATACCACAGGACTTATCTCGCAACACCTCTCCATAGACTAAGGGATTGGGAACTGCGACATCATATGATTGCAAAGTCAAAATTGATGGTATAGGTTTTCTATCTATTCCTTCCTATAGCTCGGTGAATGTGATGAACATTTTCAACTCTACTTCTCGACGTAGACGCAGTCATGATCATCGTCATTAAACATCACCTACTTTTCATGATATCTCTTTTAATCACTTGCAACAATTATTACAAAAGCCATTGGGTATTTATCCCATTCGCACGAAGCTTTATTCAGGACCCCTTTTAAAACTTCAATCTCTGTACGACTTATGTTTGGAAAACACTGTTACATATCCCCATTCAAACCAATACAAAGTCACGGGACTTTTCAAATCAGTTCGCGTTGGAAAAGATAACAAGGAGAAAAGATCCTTTCTTAAACTTTTCTTTGTCAAAAATAAGTTTCGATGCCATCAACTTAGGCAATATCCTTCATCATAAATCAGTTCACTCCAAAATACATCCCTATTTTAAATATCAGTCTGTACCAATCATTTCTTATACCTATACCAAACCAATTGCAACTAAAATTTTATTTAAGCACGTGTTGCAGGATCTCAATAATTACGGCTTCAAGTCTAAACCCCTGATTGCTCCTGTGCTAGATCCCCATTCATATATAATCCGGCTTTTACACTTGCGAAATGTGTTATCCAAAGGACCGAACTTTGGTGATCCTAAATCCATCTATTGGAAACACAACTTCAAAATACTGATGGATTCAGTCGCACATTATGCCACTGACAATGTGTTAAACGCGAGAAAGAAGCCACAGATACTTTTCAGAATGGATTGCTGTGAGGTTGTTGATACAAATCAGAATTAAATAAGCTGAATGGGCCTATGAATACACATGCTACATCTTTAAAGATTAAAATATTGCAAAACATCAGTTCTACCTCCATGACAAATATGTTTTTGTTCCCAAAGATAAAACCCTTGAACAACATCGTTTTTTGGTGTTAATAACATTACGTAAACGGATTGATACATTAATTAAGTATTGACAATTCACTTGGAAACTTAATATATACCCTCACGACACATACAATTTAGTTTTCTATGTTGTGTTTTGTGTACTATTGTTTGTCTATTAGTCTTTTTCTTTTTTAGCCATGTCGTTGTCTGTTTATTTTCGACATATGAGTTTGAATGTCCCTCTGGTATCTTTCGCCCCTCTTTTACAAAGAAGGAAAGTCCAGATAATCATATATATAAATAAGAAGATGTGGTATGAGTGCCAATGAGACAACTCTCCATCCAAGTCACAATGTGTAAAAAGTAAACAATTATAGGTCAAAGTATGGCCTTCAACACGGAGCCTTGGCTTACACCGAACAGCAAGCTATAAAGGGTCCCAAATTGACTGGTGTTTAACAATTTAAACAGGACAACCAACGGTCTGATTTATATAAAAAACGAGAAATTAGAAACTCTTATGAAAAAAAAGTTAAATCACAAAAATACTGAACTCCGAGGAAAATTCAAAACGGAAAGTCCCTAATCAAATGGCAAAATCAAAAGCACAAACACATCAAACGAATGGACAACAACTGTCATATTCCTGACTTGGTACAGGCATTTTCTTATGTAGAAAATGGTGGATTGAACCTGATTTTATAGCGCTAAACCTCTCACTTGTATGACAGTCGCATCAAATTCCATTATATTGACAACGATGCGTGAATATGAACCACACCTACAAACGACAACCACCGAACAACAGACTCCTGTCTGTTCAACTTTCCTTAGGAATTTCAACCAAAGATGAGGAACTGGATATTCCTTCACTGTATTGGATACATAATGACATAAGTGTCGTTACAAACAACGTTATATTGCTGGGTATTCCACGAAACCTCTTTCTAAATTATTAACATCAATTGAATTAGCAATCAAAGCCGGGCTTCAAATTTATTGTGAAACTACCTTTTCTAGAGGTGGCGTGATTCAAATGTTGATACCAAAAAATTCCAAAGATCTCTTAAAGTACACACAATATAAGACTCTTTCTTGCAGTAGTATTAAAACATTTGACTTTTCTTCTTTATTACTTTAGCTGTATTTGACAATACTTTTATTTAGCCTTTTAACTTTTTTTATTCGAGCATCACTAATGAAACGCGCGTCTGGCGTATACAATTTTCATCCTGATACTATGATGAGTTTATCAACACAAGTATTCCCCATTGCAAACTATAAGACAAATTGAAAGATTTGTTCCTGCTTTGTTTTGTAAAAAAAGAATGGTCAACGTAGATACCATTATCTTGTCTTATGGAGAGATAAATCGACAACATATTTGTTACGTTTGGAGGACGTGTTTTTCAACAAACAATATGCATTCCCTTGTGGCTGACTTCATACCGGAGCTTCTTATGAATTAAGAAAAGAAGTTAGCATTTTCATTTAACTTCACTGTCGGCTATTTAGATTATGTTCTCGCACACTACACTAGTAGCAAGATTTCAGTTTGAAACGGTCATTTTGGTCTGATCAAGTCTTAATCGACTGGATTTACCGCTAGAGAAAAACGTCAAGACTTTTTCAGACTTTCAGACGCTGTCACGATATACCGTGTTAAGTCCGTTCAGTCATGTCAAGATAAACAAGACAGATTATGCTTGCGTCCGTTTCAGTCTGTTAAGACGGTTTCAGACGAAATCAGACCAAACCTAAAAAATTCCTTTCAAATTTGTCAGACCGTGTTTAGATCCGTTCAGTTTGCTAGTATGATACTACGAGTTACGCCCCTTCTGATTGATGATACATTTTAAATTGAGAAATATTTGCTAGAATTAAAAGTGTAACATTCGAATAAATAAATAAAGAAAATCATCTGTTGATTATTTATTTCTGTTGTTGTTTTGTTGAGGACTTAAAAAATTATTCGTCTATAAATGTCGTTGGTTTTATTTTTCAAATTAATGTTAGTTTATTTTAATTATTTATTAATTGTATATCGGCGAATAAAAGTTTACTATTATTTGCTGAAACCTGTATTTAAAGATATAAAATTTATACGTGTATATTTACTAAGGATTATAAAAGTTACCCTCAGAATTTACCATATTAAAACAGATTTGAAATAGACGGAAATTGCGTGTATTTGGGAAATCGTTTTTTTTTTTTTTTTTTTTTGTATGCAATCGTTACTTACAAAACTTGTATGTTATACACTTAACCCTAACATGTTGTTAACCCGGCAGGTAAAAATGTAGTCGTTATCCCAAATAAAATGTGTACGGATATTGATTTTTGTCTTTGAAAAAAAGTAACTGCACTGGAAATTTTAAACTTAACAATATAAATTTAAGGAGATGTGGTATGTTTGCCAATGAGAGAACTATCCGTCATATTTCAAGTGAAGTGAACGTTAGCAATTTTTATTAGCACATATTTATGTTTTATGTCAGGTGCTACAACTCGTTATCTGTTGAACTTTCCTCGTATTAAAACTGGAAATATACTTTAGAGCATTTTATAAATTTGTTACTTTCGTGCGGGTTACTTTGTAAAACTTGGACAAGTTTCTATTTTCTTAGCTTGTATTGTACAATATATTTCTTAACAATGATTTACATCACACAGTTGTGCATCTAAACGCTTCCAAGGCCGCTTAAGTGCATTAAGCTTCTAAAACTGCACTTAGCCCGTGATGAGACAGTATTAAAATCATAAATAAAATACCACCGGATAGAGCTTTTCATTCTTATTTATTTTTCAGTACCCATAATAATAATTAATCAATGATTTAAATAGTAAGATAAAACGATAACACACGAGATTCCAATCCTTCTTACTGTACAAATCCTTGTCGTAATTTAGTATGTTCTGTTTTTAAAGATTGAGATCAATGGCACGTGCTAGTAATCAATCGGGTCAACAGGTAATAAACCCAATGATCCATAACGCATGAAAGAAGATTGGCAATTACATGACTATTTTACAATTACATCTATCATAGTATCATAGCTCAGTGTGTGTAGTTTAAGGTTCGAACAATATTATAATGGCTTCTTTCTGAACACTACAGAAGAAGAAGATTTTATTTCAAATGATGGGCTCCAAAGGGCATAAACATTACAACATCAATAATTTTTGTAATACAATACAATCAAAGTGATAAAAAAAAAAGATTAATGAGAACTATTTAAGTTCTTAAAGAATATGTAGATAAAGAATCTATAATATTTTTTGAATATCTAATGCATTTTAATGCAAGTGTGGTTGATATAGATAACAAACAAACAGCCAAAAAAAAAAAAAAAAAAAAATAGATATCCATATATGTATAGTACAAAATAAGTTGACTACAAATGACACTGTTAACCCTAAACATGAAGATATTGCAAAACCGCAATTTTGAGTAGTCATTTAAAAGATTGGAGAATAACTGTAATAAGTAAAAACCCAAAATTCCGGAGTAAGCAGTATATTTTTATATCTCGTCTTTTGGAAATACATTATTTCTTTTTATTCATAGTTATGTCCAAAGTTATGTCCTTCGATACAAAATTTTACAAACACATGTACAGTTCGGAAGTTTTTTTTATATGCCTTCAACAGCAATTTGTTGAAATAAATTTATTTATTTTCTTTCTTTCTTTCTTTCTTTCTTTCTTTTTCGTCTAAGCTAGGCAAGAGTTACGATCCAGTCCTCTCCTCTCAGGCTAGCGAAGATGGGGGCACTTACTCAACCCCACCAGGTAATATTAACGCACGTGTATCGCGAATACAACCTAGTTACAGCAGGGTACCAATGTGATATATGTGTGAATTTATTGTATTTCAGCTACACATGTGAAAAGCTGAACGTATGGACAAAACTCTGTAAAGCCACGGTCAAGGATTTGTATAGTAATATCTTACTATAAAAGTTCTTGGTAAAGTAAACAGCATTGTCGTGACAGATTTGAGAAAGAAGAATTATTCATTAAAAGTCATAATGCTTTAAGTAAATTGTCTATGTAAATCAATATAGGTTCTGTAATCAAATTTATGTAATAAAAATCGTTCAAATAATGACAAAAGATGAATGTAGACGTGTCAATTCAACCGTGTCCGAACTACTTGCAAAGATAACTGAAATAAACATAATTTAGATTTTTTTTATGATGTGCGGCAGAGATGTGCGGTTAAATTCCGTAATTAAAAAAACATTGATATGAACAAATGTCGGTATCTGTGTAGAATGTACATTTAGTGTATTATAAAAATTCTCAATTTTAATGTATTTTTAAGGATTTTTTAAGCTACAAATACAAATCCATGTTATATTGAAATAAGCTTTTCGTGTCAAAAAAAGACATATAATAAAGAAAAATGCATGCAATTATTTTGGCTAGTAGTCCATACATGAAATCGCTTTAAACATAAAGGTCTCAAAAAGAAGATTGCCAAATCAGAGTCCGTAATCCATCTTTTTATCCTTTGCAAGTGATTCGGACACTTTAAAAATCGTAATGGTAACATGTCATCTGACAGATGCTAATTGCATGTACTAAGAATAAAGGTTTGTGTACTTACAAAATACGGCAAATTTGCAAATCCAATTCACACGGAAAATCACTGTCACCATCGTTGACCACTGATTCATCACCAGATTTAACACAGATCACATGCATACGATTTTCAAAATAGAAATATATTCCAACAATATCATACAACTT
This sequence comes from Mytilus coruscus, assembly GCA_017311375.1. Classification (NCBI taxonomy): domain Eukaryota; kingdom Metazoa; phylum Mollusca; class Bivalvia; order Mytilida; family Mytilidae; genus Mytilus; species Mytilus coruscus. The sequence continues at coordinate 47,115,005 of CM029598.1, forward strand.
AGGCACGCATATGCTTATGAAGCCTTTTCGTTATTTTAAAAATACGTATACAAAATTGTGTGTAATATTAATATTCTATATTTGATACTACTGTTCTGGCATAGATACATCTCTCACTTATCCAAGACGTTTTTGAATCTAACTTCAAATTTGCAATTTAATTTATTGATACGGATGACAACACAAGACTAAAGTAAAGTTTATAAATTTCCGTGGAAATTTCAAGTGGAAGCCCAGAGGTGTTAATAAAAACAGAAAACTTTTTGTTTGTTACAAAACAATCTCGATACATTGGTAAGATAATACTTATTGATTGATTGGTTGATTGTTGGTGTTTAACGCCACTTTCAGCACTATTGTGCCATATCGTGACGGTTATTTTATTGGGGTAGGAAGCCGGAATGCCCGGATAGAACCGCAGACCTTCGTTAGGAAAACTGACAATCCTAATCAATTAATATTGGAGTCGAGGACTCCTGCCAAGTGCAGAATTCGACAGGCTAGTGACACAATAGTCCGACTACTTTGATTACTTGGCCACCGAGGCCGCTTATATAATACGGAATGGTGACCCTAAAATTATTCTTATTTTGTTTTCATTTTTAAATTGCCATTCGCGACGTTTCCAACATAGTTAATCTAATTATGACTGCTGTGACTCGTTAAACGTTCAGCGAACAATATCACTTGTTATACAGTGTGACATCTATCGAAATGATAACAAATTTATATAGATAGTCGCAATTTAAAATATATACATGTATATTGAATATAAGAGAGAAACATCCAGAACCAATCTGTTTAAATACAGGTCGATATCTAACTTGCGTTGGTTCGTCGAAGTTATGGACATAGTAAAATCACAGATTTATATTTCAATTAGATTGTTCTCGAACAGTTTAAAAAATTCGTCATCATCACAATTGTTGGCTATAATGTATAATAATGTGAACATGGTTCTAACAGTAGCTATTGTCAATTTTCCTGTTCCGACATGCATGACATATATGCCACTGGACGTACAATGATCCCCAAAAATCCTATTTGAAGAAATAAAGATACTTTACTCCGTATAGACTGATAGTAGTTGTATTAACGTCTGATCAGCTAGAGGGCTGATTAATTTATTTAGTTAGCCTGCTGGGGAATAAACTATTCCCAATATTGCACTTATGCATAAAATATTAAATGAGAGTAATAAGAGAAAATATAAATACGAAAAGTCGCAGATCTGGTATTTCTTGTATTTGTATAGTTGGTATTAGAGGAAGGAAGACATCCTAGGTCAGGCGTGCAAACTTTTCAGATCACGTGGTACGATTTCAGCTCCCGCGTTTGGCAATTTTAAATAATGAAAAAGATCGATTTGTGCATATTTTTTTAATATCAAATGTACTCTATTGCATTCATTAAAACTATAGCGAGTTTTCTCATAGAAAGATATATTGAAGATCGAAAATAACTATTACATAAGATATTTAATAATGTTTTACTTCTTTTTGAAAAATTATATTAATGTCCCAAAGTGACGGGAATTTGTGTTCGATCTCTGTAAAAATACAAGGCACTTTTTTTTGCTAATATTTCTTTAGTTTGCATGTAAAAATCATTGCAATTTATACTAGTAAAAGAATATTTTGTTCATACAACCTTGAACATAACAGGTCTCATTAAGTCTTTATTCGTTGCTGCATAGTTAGCCGATAAAATGTTTTTTGTGTGTTTTTTTTTTTTGTACTGATAAATGCAACAATTCCAATATTGATAATTTCGTATCAAATTAATTTTGTCCCGAATAAAAACTGAAACTCAATTCACAGAATAAAAAAAAACGAGTATTCGATTTGATTTATGTACGTGATGTACACTACTTGTCGTACGAAATACCGGTAAGTCCACCGGATTTAGCAGTTAAATAACGGGACAAATTATTTTATTCCACTGTATATTAAATTTGATAGCTAAAACAATGTTTGATTGGTTGAGACCATTCCACGTGACACCGAACAAAACTTCATATTCCCCTTTGAGTATCATATTTCACTCTGAACATCGGGACTTGCCCGTGCGACGTTACGCGCGGTTAATATAAGTAACGTTTTGAACGTTTTTAAATTGCGATGGTAAAGTCACTATCGTGTTCAAAATTATTTCAGACGTAAAATCAAAACAATAATAATAGATAATTATCTTTTGATTGGTACTGTTTATCAATGTTTTGAATTATGTCGTGTTTAGTTATGAAAACAAGCGGTTAAGAAAAATGTATATAAATTATTGTTTTATGTTCAGTTACTTCGTAGTAAACAAAGTATAGGCAGTGGAATAAAACATTCATTTCCCTTGACTTAGGGAGATATGAAAATTTCTTCACCCTCGAAAAGTCGTATTTCCCTCGGGCGGGACCCTCGGGAAATATGAATTTTCTTGGGTGAACAAATCTTCATATCTCCCTCAGGCACGAGAAATAAATGTATAATATTCCCCGCAAAAAATGACAATTACCAAATTCGTTTATCATGTAGGAATATTGTATAATAATTACAACTGTGTATTACTGCTCATGTTTAAAATTTCAAACAACAAATTTTGAGTGTCCAGGTGATGTTCACACCAAAGATATAATAGCCGTGGCTATTATATCTATGTTCACACCATGACGGGCTAGTAACAAATGACACATATCACTGCGACCATGGAAGTATTATATTGAGGGACGACACTCTGCACGCAGATTTCTCTCGGTCGCAGCATGGAAGTATAATAGATTTCTCTCGGTCGCAGCATGGAAGTATAATAGATATCTCTCGGTCGCAGCATGGAAGTATAATAGATTTCTCTCGGTCGCAGCATGGAGTATAATAGATTTCTCTCGGTCGCAGCATGGAAGTATAATACTTCCATGCTGCGACCGAGAGAAATCTGCGTACAGAGTGTCGTCCCTCCTCTAACTTGACATACTACACATCTATAGAGTCTTAACATCGCGACAATGACAAGTAAGTCTGGCACCTTATATTGTCCTACAACTGTTTGACACTATATTATCATATGAATCTAGGATCTAAATAAAGCTTTACCTCAAACAGAGACATATATACACATATATATGTCTCTGCCTCAAACAAAGACAAAATGAATTACATAAAATAATTCTTTTAAAAGAAAATATCTATGCATGTATATGCCTTGATCTGGGACTATTATACTAAAAAGTATAATAGTCCCAGCATTGATTCTAAATTTTATGAACTTGTAAATACTTTGCTTGTTTCGCTATATTGGTCAGAAATTCGAAGATGGATAACAAGTCAAAATTGTTTTTTTTTTAAATCTTGTAACCAACAAATAAACGGGACAAGAAACTGGGCAACGAATACGATTTTTTACAGCACAACCTTGAAAGTTTATATGAGACATACTATTTTATTTTTTTCCCACAATTTATGACTTTAAAACACAAAGTTAACATTTCTAAAACAGGTAAAGATATTTGGTGTTTGTCCAGTGGCGGATTTACCTGGGGGAACAGTGGGCACGTGCCCCCAGTCCATGTCACCAAAAAAGTTTCTAACATAATTTTATTGGTACTGAATCTGCTTATCTAAAGCTTGATTTGACTTCTTAACTGGCCGTTTATTAACCCCAGCCTCAACATGCGTGATTTATGACCATTTATCGGTGGGTGTGTAAATATTGACAGCTGTGTGTAATGTCTCTTTTCAAAAGATTAGATGTAAACTATATACAGGTATTTGTTGATTGGAAAAGTACGAATATTTTTATTGGTTTTTGATACAATATCACAGATTAAGATCGATTAACAGGTGAAATCTTCTGATCAGGAAAGAAATTACTAACCAAAATCTGTGTTTTAAACAAATATGTACAAATAAATTTTTAGTGTCAAGAATGTGAGTATCGATATTTGGGATATGTCTTCATAACAAAATTCTCACATTACCATTTTTGTGATTTTTCTTTCTTCAAAACTGTCTTTTAGTGACTTTATTCAACAACAAACTTTTTTTTCAAACAAGATTTTTTTAAACTGAATGTCGTATTTTCTTTTCACTCCTATTTTCAAAGAAAACCAACAATTTGTTTTAAAAAAACTGCCCCCTTCCTATTTCCATAAAAAAATGAGTGTCATTGTCTAATATATAATCATTAATAAAACGCAATTGTATGTTATAAAACATAATCTGGAACTAATATCGTAACGTTTATCCATTATTCCAAGCATACAGTAATATATGACAGTATATTTTTCCTGTTTCAATTACCACGTAGTACTACATACATGTATGAGGCTAGGAATGGGTCACCATTTATGAGGATATGAATGGGGTCACTAATGGGGTTTGCAGAAAAGACAATAATGGGACCAATAAATTTAAATAAATATAAATAACAGAATAAAGAGGGGATTGTTGGTTGCTTAACGTCCAGTAGCAAATATTACATGAATATTTATGACAATTATAATACAGATCAATTGGCAGAAGAATATACAATAAAAAAAAATTAAAGATATAGAACTATAAAAACGATGATCTGACACCCCAAACCATAACCACCCACACTCGCATATATACATCTCTAAATAAATATTTAATTTTGGTCTCATGGTGCCACCCAGACATTTGGGTTCTGGATCCGCCCCTGTTTGTTGTTGGTATAGGTTGAAGACACCAAATAAATGAATAATTGAACAATGTTTAAGCACGTGTCGGTTTTTCTTTGATTTTGCCGAAAATCCGTGAACCGTAAGACACGTGTCAAATTACATAACTGGTTACACTATTATCTTAAATAAAATGAAAATTTAATGATTTGCATAAAAAAATAACCCAGACATTAGATTTGTTTACCATAAAAATACTTTGGGATTTATCATTGTTTTTAATTTAATTTAAAGACCGAGGCCTGACTGCCATAAACAACAAACGACGAACAAATGACCAGCAAACAGTGGATACAACATTTGATACACAAAATGATTGCACTGAATAATTTCAACTACCACATAACCCTATGAATATATTTACATACTTGAACTCGTTTAAGGAATATATTTCTGGACAAAAACAAATTCAGTATGTTTACGGTACACACAGACAACAGACACCAAGTGATGGATACAATTGTAGCTTATATTGTTTACTTCATTTTTAAGAGCAAACTTTGATTGATTGAGTGTTGACTGCTTAACGATCAGCGGCAAACATTTCATGCATATTCTGGACGAGAAGTCGTGTCAGAGATAGATTATGAAGTAATAAGTATTACAAATTAAAACATTTTCTCATCATTTGGTAAAAGGATATTTTCTAAGCTATTTAAATTTGTACGAATCATATTTTTTTCTGACAAAATTATATCTTTTGCTCTAAATTAACACATACGATTCTGAAAATATTAAGAACATTGTAACATAAGTCTCGGGAATTATTCGTATAATAAGGCTTTCGAACATTTAAACTCGCTGCATTTGTTTGCACCTGTCCTAAGTCAGTAACCTGTTGTTCAGTTGTTGTCGTTTGTTGATGTGGTTCATAAGTGTTTAAGCTCCGTGTTGAAAGCCGAACTTTGACCGATAATGGTTTACTTTTTACAAATTGTGACTTGGATGGAGAGTTGACTCATTAGCACTCATACCACAACTTCTTATATCTATTTTGAGCATAGAATATCATTTTTTTTTATTGTCGACATTTTTATTCCTTTTGTCTTGATAACTCTTTAATACATAAACATTTTAAAAGCTGACCACATTCTAACTTAATAGTTGATGAAAGCCATGCACGAAGATAACTTAATCGGAAGAAAAATAAAACAAAAACAAAATGATTTGTCTTTTTAATCTTTGTAAATAAGAACAAAATATTTAATTATACATATTTAGCACTAGTCTTTACAATTGTTAATTATTTAAAATGAAAAAGATTATGATTGTTTAACAGTTGTTATATAAGTTGGCTCGTATCAATCGTTTCACTGATTTTCGGCCATATCAAAGAAAAAACGGCACGTGCCACTATATTTTGTTCAATTACTCATTTATTTGTGGTTCTTTTTCTATAAAATTTGGAATTTATGTATTTAATATCAATCTCTACCATAATTTGAAAACAATGTACATGTAACAGCACCCCTTTCTAGTCCTTAGTGGCATATTATAAGTCCTTAGTGCACTAAGGATACCTTAGCAGTGTTTAGACGTACAGATAAATTCATAATAAGTAAAGCAGGCGACATATTTCAGCAAGTGCACATTTGTTTATCACGTTTATTTATAGTTTCTATTATGGTGGGTTGGCCCATTGTGACTCTAGTTTAAAATACAAATTAGCTTGTTTCCTACTTGTGATTATGGTTATACACTAATAGCTTATATTTAACTTGTAATTATGATTGCACTAGGACAGAAAGTCATAGGACAAAACATCACAAATAAAATGTCACGGACAAACAGTCACAATTCAGTTATAAGATTATTTTCAACTATTTCAAAAAAATTAAACGCAGCTATATCAAGGATTTGTATAGTAATCTACTATACAAATCCTTGGTTATATATAAAAAATACTGACGAGAGAGAGAGAGAGAGAGAGAGAGAGAGAAAATACGTATTTTCACCTTAAGTGTCGATTCTCAATATTCTGTCCGCAGGACAACGTTTAATACGTTATAGTTATTGAGCAAGCAATTCGGTGTATGTCATTTAATCTGTATGGTTCTTATATGTTCTTAAGTTGTTTTTGTTGTTCGATTGCTGTCATATTGAGGTGTAACCAACATCTCCAACAGTTTGAGTTCCGTTTGATCACTTTTAAATCATAACTGTAAGTGTTATCGAGTTAAATTTCCCTCAAGCCATGAGTATACTCAGTGGAAGATAAATATAGGTATAAATATTGTCTATTTTTATATGACAAGACCACTGTAGCAACAACATTCTTTTAATGTAGAATTAATTATAAAAAAAACTATGCCGACAGTTAATGACATTGTTCAATTCAAGCATCATCGCACACAGTTTTGTTTTATAAGACAGCTGATTGGATAAAAGTGATACATTGCCACGCCTTCATTAATCTGATGTCCAATCAAATGCCTCCAGAAACTTGTCAATAAAACAATGACTGCAAAAAAATGACAAGTTAGAGATTTGATTGTGTATTCGATATTTGAAAAAAGTAAGATAGTTTCTATTTGTTCAACATTTAATTGCGAAGAACGTGTCGTGTAACAACCCTCCCCCTTTTCCCGTTTTCACCTTCTTATTTTAACACTTTCTTTTTGAACGGAGAAATATAAAATATAACCGTACTGCAAGTTTTTGAATTTTACAAGAATTCTATATAGCAACATGTGATTCACGGAATTGTCATATTTTCAAGATTTGACAGACCTCTGAAAGAAGTTAGATCATACAATTTGCATCTACCATGTGCAAAAAAAAAAAAAAAAAAACCACCAAATTATATTTGCAAATTGGAAAAGATTAAGAATAGTTTTATATCCGTACTAAAAATCTTCTGCAATTATTTGAAATAAAACAAAAAATATGTTTCTCTCTGCCTGAATGGAATCGAAAGCAAATTTTCATTTTATTCTTTATCTATAATTTGCAAAAGATGGAAAAATGATCAAATTATTAAAAGACAGACTAAGGTTAATATTACCATCCAGTTAAATGAGTTTTCCATAAAGTAACTAATCCTTAATTCACAGCCGTCAATGTACTTGCAAAACTCTCGATTCATTTTTTGTATTTACCTGATAGATAGATCATAAAACATATCTATCAAGAACTTCGATGGCAAAAACTAAACAATAAATGTGTTTTTTTTTTTGTAGACGAGTAGCAAATTGAAGAAGGAAATTTTGTTGAAAGAAAAGTAAAATATATTCACATCTTTTAAAGTAAAACACACGCATATAGAGTTTCGTAGATGCAACAGAATAATTATATTCATAGTAATTTATGACTATTTCAAAGATTAAAGGATTATAAGTCGAACACGACACTCGCACAATGTACATCATTTAAAACAGGTTTATTTTTTTTCTAAAGATTGCATTCCGAAGTGCACATGCTTGGCTAAGATAGTTGAATGTTCGGCGAACAACATTACAATGTATGCGAATGATATCAATCGAAAGCAAAAAAGAAAGATTTAAGTTTTGAATCAGAGAATTCCTTAAATTAAACATTTGAAACAGGTTTTTTAAGCACCAGCATGCATATTTTGAATATATATATATAAAATTGAGAATGACTGATGTACTTATTATTCTATCTAACAATTAGCATTGGTAATCTTGGCAGCTTTCTTTCCCTGAGTGCGGGAGGTCATTTCTAACGGACAGCGGACAAATAGTCACAGGACAGAAAGTTACAAATTTTATAGGACAAATAAGTCACAAATAATTTGTTGACAGTTGATTGAATATATAAGAGAAAAATCTTGAAATAATTACGTTTTATTACACATTTTCTTTTTACAGTTTGGGAAATTATTCATTAGCCTTGATAAATGAAGATTTATTAAATTTTAATTATTAAAAGGATATATTTTTTGAAGCACCATAAAGCCGTTTAGATACCAAGCCACTTTGACATTATTTTTTTTTAAATGAGAAGTAACACGGGTGCTATATAAAGCAAATCTGCTACGAAACAGAAATATAAACTGTAAACTAGATTTATAATTATGTACATATTCTTTTTACCAATCATTTCTTAACTTATTCCATTTTATATTTTACTATAATATAGTTTATTCTTTTATTAGTTCTTGCTAAAAAAGACTTGATGCTAAAAAAAGGTCAGAGAAGTATCAAAATCGGGTTTTATAGGTACTTATACTAAATATAAACTGTTACCTAGATCTTTGAAATATGATTGCATTCTTGTTGCATTTATTTTGAAATAATGTTTTATAATTTGTAAATGTAATAATTTTATCCGGTGTATCCTTATATATGATAAAACATGGAAATATAGTTCACTTAACTTCCATGGATAAAACAGCAACAGCGTTGCACGGGTATTTATAATTATTAAGATAGTGTTTGACAACCCGTTTCGGTTGACTGCTCAGATAATCCGTATATTGAAATGTAAATAACCTTCACCAAACATCTGTCATCTGTCAAAAATTTGAAAAATATAAAGTAAATAAGATACTCAGAATATATTTTACATGACAAATTTTATATGACAATTATTTTAAATCACAGACGAAAATTTGTTAAGATCATTTTTGATATTTATTTCAAATCTTTAAAATTATCTTTACAGACGGAATGAATAAATTAAATTACTTAATACCAGAAAGCACGACTGCAAAGTTTTAATGACTTGCACATTTTTCCGGTTAGAACAATTATTTTGTCTTATATAACCAATTAAATGTTGACTTGAAAAAAAATGAATTGCAAGTTTGCAAACGTTATTTAATTAATAGACATACAATATAACATTAAAAGACCACAAAAGAATACCCTCCATTCTTTGCCGATTTTATTCATAAAGGGGGAACAACCCCTGATAAACACAAAGAGAGTGTCGCCCGTTTTGCATGCGATTATTTAAAATCTTTACATGACTGAACACGATCTTACAAAATCTAAACAGCATTTTTACCTTTGGTCTGATTTGATCTGAACATGATCTGATCAAGTCGTAATCGGATGCAAGCGGAATCTGTCTTGTTTATCTTGACATGACTGAACGGACTTAACACAGTATATCGTGACAGCGTCTGAAAGTCTGAAAAAGTCTTGACGTTTTTCGCTAGCAGTAAATCCAGTCGATTAAGACTTGATCAGACCAAAATGACCGTTTCAGACTTAAATATTGCTACTAGTGCTTATTAATTCAAAGTTTGTTGACTATGTTGAACGCATCGATCCAACCGAACCTGAGATAAAGGATACAACAGATACAGTTAAGTCTGCCTCATATCTTGACTTACATCTAGAAATTGACCACGAGAGATGGTTAGAAACAAAACTTTACGACAGAAGAGAAGATTTCAGCTTCCCAATAGTAAACTTTCATTTCTACATAGCAACATTCAAGCAGTGCCTGCATACAAAGTGTAAACCTCCCAGTTGAGACGACATTCCATGGCTTGTATTTCCTACATTATTTCCTTGATAGAGGGTTGCTGCTCACAAGGAAGCTATAAAACATAGAGTTCCAAGTGGTGAAGATGAAAACATCTCTTCATAAATTTTACGGACACCATCACGAGTTGGTTGACCATTATGACATATTTTTTTCACAGATGACGACGATATGCTCGAATTGTCGTAACCACAATCCAATCCCTTTTTTCCCAAATGTGACCTACAAATAAGACGAGTTGCCGGATTTGTACTTACACGAGCAACGCGACGGGTGCCACATGTGAAGCAGGAGCTGCTTACCCTTCCGGAGAACCCGAGATCGCCCACGGTTTTTGGTGGACTTATTGCTAAGTATTTAGTTTTGCATGTTGTGTTTTGTGTACGGTTGTTTTTTTTGTTTTGGTCTTTTTCTTTTTTGCCTGTCGTTGTCAGTTTATTTGCGACTTATGAATTTGAATGTCCCTTTGTATCTTTGGCCTCTTTTTTACACCTTTGAAATAAAGTCAGGAAATACCACTTCTACAAATTATAATGGACGTCAAATAAGAAACACAACTTTTGTTTAATGATTTATGAATATAATAGTTTAACAAAAATGCACAGATGCTTAATAAGCGCATAAACAGTATAATCTCAAATTCTACATTCAAATTTAGATAAAACGCAATAGACCTGTTTACTAAAAAATCAGAAACTAAATCAGTATGTTTATTATATAATAAAATCTGATGGAAAATCAACATGTGAAAATTTTAAACTTTTTTTGTATCAAGGACAACTGATTTAATCAAAATAATGTACCAACCTTGTTCCAATAGTTATGTATAGTAATTGTAACAGTGTACATAAGCTATGACATAAAAAGCACGATGAAAATTTATGTTTTAGGTTTAGAAATGTATGAAGGAATCGAGGAGAATGCACTTTCTGTATCTTTTGTAAAAGGTGAAAATTGATACTCTTCTTTAGACCTCATTGTTAAAGTTTCTAATGCGGTCTGCATTTTCTGCATCTGTTTATTCAGAATCTGGAATTGAGTGAAGCTGCTTTCTCCTTCTTGTTCCATTTCACCAAATCCAGATGACTGATCAGAATCAGTGTGAATTATTCCAGAAGTGCCAGGACCGCTATTGAATCTACGGCGTTTTCTTCTTCCAAGACTCTTATGAAGTCCAGAAGATCTTGAAGAACTGGACGACATCTTGGGTTTCTTGTCTTCACTGGGTCGCTGAATCATGGTTGATTGAACCATCTCATGGAATGGATTGTTTAAATCTTGTCTGTTGATATCTTTCATAATAGCATGAAACCATATATCTTCATACAAAATACAATAATAAAGAATGTTTAAAATCAGAAAAAGAAAATAAAAACATTTTAGGAAAATTATCACAATGTAATGAATACATACTCACATTTACCATAAGCTTTATTTTAAACACGACAAATATTTCTATTACAAAAATTGGGCACAATTGTACTTTGCAATATTGAGTTTAAATGATTGCTTATTGGGATATCCCAGCAGGCACAAAACGTTGTATCAACGTTGATCCAATGTCAGTCTTCAACGTTGTTACAACGTTGAAACTTGGGTTAGTTTTGAAAGTTGTAATGACGTTGAAATTCTGACGTTGAATCAACGTTGCAGTTTCAACGTTGTATTGACGTTGATAACATGTTGAAATCGGGTCCAGTGAGGTTGAAATCAGGTCTTAGTTAGGTTGAAATCAGGTCGGGTTTAGGTTGAAATCAGGTCGAGTTAGGTTGTAGTCAGGTCAATTGTAGGTTGGTTGAAGTGATGGTTTTTGGGTGTAAATTAATCCTTATTCGCACGTGTTCAAATACATTAATAAGATACCTGAATTATAAAATAAAAAAGCCACTTTCAAGTTTTATTTCAAGTTAGAATGTCCATCAACAGTTCCTTTCTCAACAAGAGACAACTCCAAAAGTGAATAGTAGACAATAACAATCAAAACCAAAGAGAGAGACAGTTACAATATCAAGATTTAATTTGAAATATCTCAATATTAACAAAGCTTTCGTTTCTAGCACATCAATTTCTAAAAGCAAAGGAACATGTAAAAACTCACTACAGCACACTGGTTTGATTCTGGTTGATCAAGTTTTCCAACTTATACAAAATCATGTAAATGCAGCAAATTTGACACAGTGACACAAAATGCCTTCTTTGTTTTATGTGAATACAAAGCAGGACCATTTAAAACAACCTGATCTCAATTTAAGTTTTTGTTATCCGATATTTAGTTCTTTTTTTTGTGTCTTTTTTTCATTTTTATTGATATCTTGTTGATCTGAAATTTGACTTTTTGTAGGTATACCGTATGTGGTTTTTTTTTTTACATTTATCTTGAAGGCATTTGGAACAAACCATTACCATCACCAAGCTGTTTACTCATTCAATCATTATCTATACACCCGATACAATTGAGTAAAACGAACAAAAAGATGCATACCGGTAGCACCAAATAATGTATTGATAAATGTCACTGCCTTTTGTTTACTGGCACTAAATTAACTATAGAAATTAACAAAAAAGAGGTTTTTAAAATGAAAAATTAATTTTATTTTAAAGATCTATTCTTTTGGCCTAGCAACTCCTTCTGCTCTCTGTGGGACACACTTCAAATGTCTTGCACACTGCTCAGGTATTTTGGATTCTGGTGTCTCTTTGTGGCAGACAAGAACAGCATCTGAAAGCATGGAAATAACATAAATTTGAATTACATAATAAAAGTTGTGTACTTTTAAAAGCCGGAAATGTTATCAAATTCTACCAATTATAAAACAATTATTTTAAATCATAGACACAACATGTTCATTTGAAACAATTGTCCCAGCTTGCATCAATAACAAGACAAAGCATGAATTCTAACCAGATCTGTGTTTTGCAATAACCATAATGTTCATATACAGATGAAACTATCAAAGATGAGTGGTATTTTACGAAAAAATCTAAAAGACCAAAACAGTAATTAAGAGCAGACCATTTCTATGTGTGTCAGACACACCTTATTGAGTTGTATTGGAACGAATTGGCTAGTATTCGATAACCCCCCTTTCTGATATTACTGAGTCTGTACATGGCTAGATATGTTTTATGTTAGTTCGCTAATTAGAGCATATATACAACCAAATCATTAAACTGTTTTGACACGAAACAGAATCAGATTCAGTAAGATAAGACCTTGTCATAATTTCTGTGAACGTAAACATGCAGATAAATAATTTGATCATTTGAATGTGTTTGTATATATTATGATTCTTAGTTAATTTAACTGTAAAATATACTTACGCTAATATCAAGAGGTTTATACAGAAACGTCTTCTCTCGTCTTTATATTCCTTAGCCGCAGTTGTTCACTATTTGTTCATCAGTCTGGTGCGATAATTTCTCGAGGATGATTTTCAAATTTTCTAAACGGATGTTGAAAAGAGGTGCGCGTGCTTGCGTGCGCATCCGAAAGAAAATATTCGGAACTCAACTTGAAAAACCGCGAAAATTTAAAACTTCTCAATTATTATGATTACATTGTACATCGATGATATTTTAAGTTTATATATTAAATATCAATAGGTAAAATAATTAAAATAAATTTACCGAAAAATTCTCTTATCTATTTAAATGAAAGAAAGCAATTAAAAAATCGATTTGATTTAAAAATATAAACTAAGAATATATCATATTTATACAGATCATACATATAATTAAAATAGCATGAACAGGTTTTGAGATCTCCCAAAATATAGAGATTCATCAAACCCAAATTACTTAATAATTGGTTAGAATTGGTTTTGTTTTCAAGATACTTAAAAAATAAACACAAAAAAAATTAATTGGATAAAGCCGATTTGTTATTTGTGGTGTCTCCTGACCACTTGTTCTTGCCCAAAACTCCTTTCCATGCATAAACAATGCAATCCGGTCTACCCACTTTTTTGTGAGAAAAAATTATTGATTATATAGGGATGGAAGCATGACAGAAGGAACCCCCCTCACGCTTATGGCAGACAGTTGACCCCCATATAAGTATTATAAAAAGTTCTGGATTAGCCACTTATTATCCAATCGTTTATAATACTACAGCACTGCTCCTTGTCCGATCTGCTCATCAAATATATCTGTACCCTTCAATTTTGACAAAGAGATTTTTCTGTCGCGATTGACTGACGTTAACCCAACGTTGAATCAACGTTGTTGTTTAAACGTTGATTTTAACGACGTAAATTCAACGTTGAAACAACGTTGTAAAGTCAACGTTGAATACCATGACGTTAGATCAACGTTGAATTTGGGTCGATCAACGTCACGACCAAATTTCAACCAAATTTCAACGTTGTTACAACGTCGAGTGCCCACTGGGATATTACTAAAATATATTTGAAGTGATTTTTTAAATTTCCAAACAGCTAATCCGAAGACAGTATAGCAATAATATTTTACAAATAAATTGATTAATAAATGAGGTTCAACCAATTTCAAAAGTGTTAACCATAAAAAAAGTTATATTTGAAAAAAAATAGTAAGACTCTTGGTTTGCTAAAAATATCCATAAGCCTCTTTCAAAACTTTAAACATTCGTCTTTATAGCAACACATCAAGATCGTGAGAGAATTGATGTATGAATAAACTCGGGATTCTTAAAACATCAAAAGACGTATTGAAGTTGAAATTTCTCAAGTTGTATTTAAAAAATTTCAGAATGTAAAATATTGAATTATTGTTTTGATACAAAAATTACTGACCAAAAAAAAAAAAAAAAATTTGCAGGGAGAAGATATCAGATTGCTTGACTTTCGCGATCGTAAACGATATTTTTCATACGAAAAACCAGTAGGGACATTCTGTTGTGAACATTTCTCTTTTCAAACTTGACATATCTCATTTCCAAGTTGCCTTTTTTCACTTCACTTATTTCCATGTTGGAACTGAGAAATGCCAAGTTGTGAGTGAGAAATGTCAACTTGGAAGTTAGAAATGTCAACTTCGAACTGGAATATGTTAACTTGTGAATAAAACTATCAACTTAGAACGGAGAAATGTTTAAGATATTATATCCATACCAGTCTTTCGTGTGTTTACCAAAATTTGATATTTTGTCTGGCATCAATGTCACATCGCTGTCAGAAAATTTATTTACATAGTCGAAACTGAATTCATCCAGCCCTTTTTACCAAAAAATCAAATTTGCGTCCTCTCCCAGTGGGCACTCGACGTTGTAACAACGTTGAAATTTGGTTGAAATTTGGTCGTGACGTTGATCGACCTAAATTCAACGTTGATCCAACGTCATGGTATTCAACGTTGACTTTACAACGTTGTTTCAACGTTGAATTTACGTCGTTAAAATCAACGTTTAAACAACAACGTTGATTCAACGTTGGGTTAACGTCAGTCAATCGCGACAGAAAAATCTCATTGTCAAAATTGAAGGGTACAGATATATTTGATGAGCAGATCGGACAAGGAGCAGTGCTGCAGTATAATAAACGATTGGATAATAAGTGGCTAATCCAGAAATTTTTATAATACTTATAAGGGGGTCCACTGACTGCCATAAGCGTGAGGGGGCTTCCTCCTGTCATGCTTCCATGATCCCTATATAATCAATCATTTTTTCCCACAAAAAAGGGGGTAGACCGGATTGCATTGTTTATGCATGGAAAGGAGTTTTGGGCAAGAACAAGTGGTCAGGAGACATCACCAATAACAAATCGGCTTTTTCAAATTAATTTTTTTTGTGTTTATTTTTTAAGTATCTTAAAAAAAAACAATTCTAACCAATTATTAAGTAATTTGGGTTTGATGATTCTCTATATTTTGGGAGATCTCAAAACCTGTTCATGCTATTTTAATTATAGGTCTATGTATATCTGTATAAATATGATATATTCTTAGTTTATATTTTTATATCAAATCGATTTTTTTAGTTGCTTTCTTTCATTTAAATAAATAGGAGAAATTTGTCGGTATATTTATTTTAATTATTTTACCGATTGATATTTAATATATAACGTTAAACTTAAAATATCATCGATGTACAATGTAATCATAATAATTGAGAAGTTTTTAAATTTTCGCGGTTTTTCAAGTTGAGTTCCGAATATTTTCTTTCGGATGCGCACGCAAGCACGCGCACCTCTTTTCAACATCCGTTTAGAAAAATTTGAAAATCATCCTTGAGAAATTATCGCACCAGACTGTTGAACAAATAGTGAACAACTGCGTCTAAGGAATATAAAGACCAGAGAAGACTTTTCTGTATACACCTCTTGATATTAGTGTATGTATATTTTACAGTTAAAATAAAGAAGAATCATGATGTATACAAACACATTCTAATTATCAAATTATTTATCTGCATGTTTACGTTCACAGAAATTATGACAAGGTCTTATCTTACTGAATCTGATTCAGTTTCGTGTCAAAATAGTTTAATGATTTGATTGCATATATCCTCTAATTAGCGAACTATCACAAAACATATCTAGCCATGTACAGAATCAGTAATATCAGAAAAAGGGGTGGGGGTCATCGAATACTAGCCAATTCGTTCCAATTCAACTCGATAGGGTGTGTGTGACACACATAGAAATGGTCTGCTCTAAAACACTGTTTTGGTCTTAGATTTTTCGTAAAATATCACTCATCTTTGATAGTAAGTTTCATCTGTGTATGAACATTATGGATATTGCAAAACACAGATCAGGGTTAGAATTCATGCTTTGTCTTGTTATTGATGCAAGCTGGGACAATTGTTTCAAATGAACATGTTGTGCTCTATGATTTAAAATAATTGTTTTATAATTGGTACAATTTGATCACATTTCCGGCTTTTAATTAACAGTACACAACTTTTATTATGTAATTCAAATTTATGTTATTTCTCTTCCATGCTTTCAGATGCTGTTCTAGTCTGCCACAAAGAGACACCAGAATCCAAAATACATGAGCAGTGTGCAAGACATTTGAAGTGTGCCCACAGAGAGCAGAAGGAGTTGCTAGGCCAAAAGAATAAATCTTTAAAACAAAATAAATTTTCATTTTAAAACCTCTATTTTTAAATTTCTATAGTTAATTTAGTGCCAGTAAAACAAAGGCAGTGAGATTTAGAAATACATAATTTGGTGCTACCAATATGCATCTTTTGTTCGGTTTACTCAATTGTATCGAGTGTATAGATAATGATTGAATGAGTAAACAGCTTGGTGATAGTATGATTTGTTCCAAATGCCTTCAAGATAAATGTAAAAAAAACACACACGGTATACCCTCAAAATGTCAAATATCAGAACAACAAGATATCAATAAAAATGAAAAAAGACACACAAAAAAAGAACTAAATATCGGATCACAAAAGTTAAAATGAGATCAGTTTTTTAAATAGTCCTGCTATGTATTCACATAAAACAAAGGAGGCATTTGTGTCACTGTGTGAAATTTGCTGCATTTACATGATTTTGTATAAGTTGGAAAACTTGATCAACCAGAATCAAACCAGTGTGCTGTAGTGAGTTTTACATATGTTTCCTTTGCTTTGAGAAATTGATGTGCTAGAAAAGAAAGCTTTGCTAATATTGAGATATTTGGTTTCAAATAAAATCTTGATATTGTAACTGTCTCTCCTCTTTGGTTTTGATTGTTATTGTCTACTATTCTCTTTTGGAGTTGTCTCTTGTTGAGAAAGGAACTGTTGATGGACATTCTAACTTGAAATAAAACTTGAAAGTGGCTTTTTATTTCATAATTCACGTATCTTGTTATTGTATTTGAACACGTGCCAATAAGGATTAATTTATATTAATAACACCCAAAACCATCACTTCAACCAACCTACAATTGACCTGATTTCAACCTAACTCGACCTGATTTCAACCTAAACCCGACCTGATTTCAACCTAAATAAAACCTGATTTCAACCTCACTGGACCCGATTTTAACATGTTATCAACGTCAATACAACGTTGAAACTGCAACGTTGATTCAACGTCAGAATTTCAACGTCATTACAACTTTCAAAACTAACCCAAGTTTCAACGTTGTCACAACGTTGAAGACTGATATTGGATCAACGTTGATACAACGTTTTGTGCCTGCTGGGCTATTATATAAAACTCCGATATGTAAACGAGAGACTTAAAACTATTATACATTTCACGGAAATGCACCTCTCATATATCCCATTCAGGTAGATGTTTAGAACAGTTCTGAAACAATAAATCTTCTATCATACTCGTTATGTTATATATTATCTATACAAAGATATTCTGATTCAGGACAGTTGTAACATATTCGTTTGTAAGAAGAAAGATAACCCTGATTTGTCAGCAGTTGCAATCATACTGTACTCCTACTATAAATATATAGCATATTGTTATTCCATTTCAAAAGCGTAATATATGTTTAATGATGCTTTTGTGATTTCCGTTAGTAACCTTCGTTGATACAGTGGAATGGTCTTCATATGACTATTTTCTAGATTGTTTTCATTATCGACTTTGAAAAGTTGATAATTCGAAGGATATTGCATGTCAGCAGAATATCCTTATCCGGATTCCGGTTTCATTTATAATTTGTTATACCTTTAGGAATTTTCTACAAATTTAGTCTTTCAAAACGGTAAGAGATCCTATAAGCAGCATTACTCAAAGTAAAAGTCTTAAAATTTAACAAGTTGGAGGATAAAAAAAAAATATAGTTTTCAATATTGCCTTTCAAAACATAAAAGACAATTTTCTTTCTTGCATAAGTAAAAAACTCACCTAACTTTGTTTGACCATTTGACCTTCCTTTTTCTTTTTCCCATAGTGCCTGTAATAAGGCGTTTGGCGTTTTTTTCTATTTTTCTCTTTTCCCCATCTGGCAAGCCTTGTAGCAATTTATTCCTTTCTTTTTTCGTTAGTTCTTTAGACAATTTGGTGAATATAATTTGAAGATCTGGATCGGAAATTCCAATTGTTGCTAGAAATTTGAAATAGGAAAAACAATGAATTAAGCAATCATGCTGAGAAAACAATATAAAATGGCGTTATATGAAGCTCTATTTTGGTTAAATGTATGTTTGTGAAGAGTGTCTGTACAACACTGTAAAAACAAAACAGCTACATTTAAAAAAAAAAGTACAATTGTACCAATGCAAAAGAAACCTAAATATATTTTTTCAAACACAATACGCGTACTTTCTTATAACAAATCAATACATATTTATACTTCATGTATCAATATTCGAGGTAGCACTGTTGATTTCCTTTGTGAATGTTTTATTTTCATTTTTGTCACAATTGTCACATTTTCGTCAGCTTTAATCCTTTGATGGCTAAAATTTTCAAATTCAGATAAGGTACATTTCCGCATTTTGAATGATATGGTAAAACGTGTTTTAATGTAATCGAAATTAATGCAATATATATTGTTCTTATACTCACCACATTATGTTGTGGACAACAAGACGGGTGCCATCTGTGGATCAAGAACTGCTTACTATTTTGGAGCAACTAGTTATTTGTATTGCTCAATCGTTTGTTTTATGTGTACTTTTTGATGAACTGTTTGTGTTCTCGTCATTTGTTTGGTCGTTGTGTTTGCCGTATTTCTACGATTTTTGAATTTTGCCTACCCATTTAGTATATCATAAATTTATCATTGATATTTAATAAAATTGAGAATGGAAATGGGGAATATGTCAAAGAGACAACAACCCGACCAAAGAGCAGACAACAGCCGAAGGCCACCAATGGGTCTTCAATGCAGCGAGAAAATCCCGCACCCGGAGGTGGTCCTCAGCTGGCCCCTACTTAAAATTGTATGCTAGTTCAGTGAAAATGGACGTCACACTAAACTCCAAAATATATAAATGAACTAAAATTAAAAAAAAACATACTAAACTAACAAAGGCCAGAGGCTCCTGACTTGGGACAGGCGCTAAAATGCGGCGGGGTTAAACATGTTTTGTGAGATCTCAACCCTCCCCCTATACCTCTAGCCAATGTAGAATAAAGAAACACATAGCAATACATATATTCATACTTTTGACATCTTCATGAAATGGATATCATTCAATTTAAGAGAAATGTATTTTTAAAACTTCCAATACCAATTCGAGTTCAGTGAATTTAAGCTAAATTACATAAACGCTAAAAACGTACTTTTTTTCTAAAGAATTTCATTAAATTAAATCAAAATCAGTTTAATTTATGAAAACGAATAAATTAATCTTATCAATTATTACCAGAAATAACACCAGATATCGGCATTCCTGCTGGAATGAAAGACCTTTCTAGTGTTCGCAACCAAAATTCTTCTCTTTGAGACAAAATAGGAGCATGCTCTCCAATATTCAGGTAATACGCAAGTTTTTCTTTTTCATATTCCAAGAAATTAATCTTTGACGCCATTGCTTGTAATTGAATGTTATACTTTGTAAGGCGAATACACATATCTTCTGAAACTTTTGCTTTTATCATCATTGCATTAGCTTCTATCAATGCTCTTAGAACATTTGAATCGTAGTTCAGTCTTCGCGTTTCCTTAAGCATAACATGAAAATAAACACAAGCTGCCTTCGTAGAAAGTCTTTCAAATGGTTTGAAGATTTTTAGAAAAAGCACATAAAACCACAATGCTTGCACCATAGTTGCTATGAATGCATTTGTCTTACAAGTTTGTTTGAATATTGAATTTTCTGTTTTATACATCTTCCTTTCTCTTTCCACTTTAATCATTTGAGCCTGTGCATCATCTAAATCTGATTCCAAGTCTTGAATTCGCTTTGTAAATGACTGCATTTCATGCTTTATTGCCAGCACGTCTTCTCTAGATTGTTCTGTCTGTAGGCCTGGCAAAATAGGAAGGTGTCTATTTGATGAGATTATGTGTTATCGTCGAATACATGATAAATTACAACAGAGACAAACTGAACCTCAAACACTTACTATCACTATGAATCTAACAACAAATGTGTTTGGTGATTTTTTTTGTATACAAAAGTTTATGATGAGCATCAGAACATAGCATTACATTAGTTAATGTTTTTATGTTTTAGATTAAGGAAGAAGACGTTAGAAAATGTATATATAAATGGTATATAAATTGTGAATTTGACATAATATATACATAAATAGACCAGTACAGGCCTAGGATGATCAAAAGAAAACATGAGTAGAACAAACATTTTCTTTCAAAGTTTTTGAGATGAAGTCTGTTTTCATTTCAACAAAAGTTAAATTAGTCATTGGTCATTACCTCACCTGTTACGTCCTGTGGCATAAATCGGGTATTGTTGCATTACATAAGTATGACTTTGCTTCAACTTATTTATAACAAGATAATTTCAGAATATTCCCCTTATTGTTCCATACGGCTATACTTTTTTGTCCTTTTTGTTTTATAGATCTTCATCTTTTTATTAAGCTTTGGATTTTCAAATATTTTGGCCTCAAGCATCACTGAAGAGACATTGATTGTCGAAATGCGCATCTGGTGTAGAGAATTGGTACCGTTTATGTTATTATACTTAACATCCTACAGGAGCTGGTATGTTTTGTAAAACATTGAACACGAATAGTTGTATTTATGTAGAATGCTTTTATATTAGTCAATTTGTCACGTTTGATCTTGTCAATCAACACTTCATTTCTTTTTACTATTGATATTCCTTTATCGTAATGCATTTTACATGGTTTGGGTTAGTTTGTTCTGTTTCACGCTTCAAAATTGAGATATTTGGCTTAAAAAAAACTATGGTTGACCATGCGAACTGAAGGAAAATCACAATATTGCTAAAAGAAAATCTTTGATCACTTCAAACTAAAATACAACTGGTCTCTAGTTAGTTTGTTAGTCCTTATTGTAAATAGCATGGCCTAGGAACTCCACAATTTTGCATACTCTCTGGAAATACGTTATTTCTCAACCGCATGTCATGAAATTTACATAATTAAATTAAGAAGTTTTTGTTGTGTTTTATCATAGATTCAAATATTTGTTTAAATCAAGATTCATGAGTTGAACAGTGTGTCGTATTGCAGTTTTGGGAAGAAGTCTTGAAAAACACATTTGTGACTGATCATTTCATGAAATTGGCGAAGACATGATTGAATTCATATAAAATAATTAGGAAACAATATAAAGGGAATGTCTGTTATCCACATACTGTATATAATTGTAATTGACATTATACTTATGTCTCAGTATAGATGATAGATTTGAGCCACGAAACTGATGTATGTATATATCTATACATCCTGTTTACCGATAATCTGTATACATTCCAATTTTTGTTTCCCTTAGATGATAACATTTTCCTGTGTATCTTTAGAACTAATGATATGAATATAATGATTGAACATCGATAAACTTCGTTTGTATTAACGAAATGGTCAATTAAAATATATCGAATATTGATCGTTAATACTTAAAGACTTCGTTAGAGACTTGCTAAAATCTACATATTTGTGTCCAACTTTAAATTTTATGTTAATATTCTTTCTCCTAATAACTAATAATAAATGAATTATTATACAACGAGTAATTTCTAACAATCATCAAATATAATCCTTTAATCAGCTTTAAAAGTAATCAAGGACATTTTAATTTTGGGAACAGACGGCATACAGATATCCACAAATTATACGTTTATCATGTACATAGGTCATAGTGTGTAACAAAATCTTACTTGTTAAGTCGACTACTTTTTCATTAACTTTGACAAAATCAACGCCTTCTGATATAAGGAAAGCTGCATCGCCTTGCTGCATTTCAAAAACAAAATCAATATACTCTTCTGCTATCGTAAATGTAATCAGAAAACTATTGCCTGGTTCAATCCCATTTACAACAACAAATCGAGGAGGTATGCATAGAAGTCTAGCAACCCCATCTCTGAGTTTCTCTAATTTAAGCCTGTCAAAATTGACGGTTCCTTCTACATGGATTGTTAAATGTTGGTACCCGTTTTCTGAAAACCAAATACTAACATTTTATGTAATGCATACATTTGAAATAGTTAAACAGTATTGCTGTTCTTTTAATTTGTACGCATAAGAAAACACGACTAAAACGAAGATTTTCTGATGCATACAGCTAGTTCTAAAAAATAAAAATAATTTCATGTCACAAGATGCATTGCAGTATAACGGAATCAACAATTCCTTTCCTTAACTTTTATTTTATTATCCAAGAACACACAAAAAACACTAACAAGTGGTTCCTGTATATGACGAGGACACCGATTTCGACAAACTTGTGCAAAATTTGCAAGAAATATATATTGTTACGTCATAGAGTAAGTCCAAATAACTGTCCATTCCTGGGAAATAATGGAGCGGAGGACCGTAGGGCCGATGCCCATTATTTCCCAGGAATGGACAGTTATTTGGACTTTCGCTAGCTTAAAATACATCTTAAATATTAAGAACGTATCTTCAGATTATAACATTTTAAAGAATTTTATTTCATTTTGTAATGGTTTTCTTTTCGTTTTCCCCATGTTGTACCCAATAATCCACAGGCAAAATTTAAGATCAAGCTGACCATCTACTCACTTAACAAAGTATTTATGAACAGTAGAATAATTACTATAAAAAGATCTTGAATAAAGTTCGTTCAGATTTATGATTTAAGTCATTGGGATTGAAAGGATATTTATTTGTATCTTTAAGTGGTATTTCGGGAGAATGTGAAAACTAGTATTTATGCATAAATGCAAATGGATTATGTGTAATTTTCGTTTGATAAATCTTGGATATAGAATCGTCTGAGAAAAGTGAAACGGTACAACTAGAATAAATTTTCAGGTATGTAACACTCTAGTCTAAGTTATTTAACTATTAAGGGGTTTTCTCGATTATAAGTCATGTCTGAAACATAATATGATTCTACATTTCAGATCAAATAAAATTAAACAAGAAAACAGTGTTCCGTGCATAACTCAACATTTTTCTTTCCCTTTGCTCATAACAACGAAAACAGTGTTATGCATATTTTAGATGAGTCTTAAATAGCAATACAACCAAACTTAAAATAGTTTTCATTCTTCCCTAAATTCCCTAATTAAAAAAAAAAAAAAAAACACGCGTGATTAAAAATATTTCTGGATTCCGTTTTGTATGTCTTTAACTTAAGTGAAAAACTACTTTTTGATTTCATTTAAACATTTCAAGATTAACACCGTCATTTGCACTGCCGATATAACTGTTATATTTGCCACTGGACAAATAACAACAGTGAAGGAATTCGATTATGTAACTCGTTCTGTTGAAAATTGAATAAAAACCCCGCCCAATATCTAACACAAGACTTGTCCAAATGTTATTCATACCCCATCAAATTCTATTCATTAGTGCTATATTTAAATTATAACAACGGACAATCAAACAATATACCGAATACGCCATTTTGGCTATTTCAGTTTCTCGAATTATTAATTATACTAAACCACAATATTATTGTAGAAACTATCCGAGTAAATTTAAAATGGAACAAACGAAATTTTGCTGTACAAAATCAAAATACAACACTTTAAATTTCAAGGAAATGATATCTTAAACGGTAATCTTAAAAGCAAATCTTTAAGTGAAATATATTTTCTCTAACTTTCCTTATTGAATAATGCAATGTGTTCAATATTACCAAAGAATTCAACTGAGTTACCACATTTGATTTTTTGTAGATACACAGAAGAGGAATGGCACTCAATGGAAAACATTCGCTTTTACCCGCTTGGATACTATTCGTGACAGAAATTCAGCCAAGATTTGCATCGGATTGTGGATAATGATGTAGAATTTTAGTGAATACGATATCGCAAATAAAAGCTGTTTATTAATAATGAGATATGTGGTGTTCATTGTATTACTACGATTTAATTTTTTAAAAAAATCCGGTATCAGTCGTTTGAGTAAGTTTTCATCTTCATTCAATTTTGCGTTTCGTCCTTTAGAATTATTTCCATGGGTGAACACTTTTTTAAGAAAGTGCTCATGGAAATATCCAAAGGGCAAAACGTCCGGATGAATGAAGATGAACAATAGAAAACAACTCTCCATTCCTGAAAAATAATGGAGAGTTTAAACAATAGATGTACGTCACAGATGTATTTTAATTTACATTAACCGTTTTAAGCATATTTATTTCACTTGTGAAATATCAAAATATATTTATGAAATAGATATAACTTATACACAGATTTAAAAATGTCAAACACTCAAATGAGGAATACTTAGTCATCAGTCCAAAACAATTGCATTTAATAAATATGAGACGCAAATACCTGGTTGGTCTGAAGGGGTATAGAAGTGCAACACATTTCCAAGCCTTCTTGCATATTCAACAACCTTTTTCTGAAGGTCTCTTCTGTGTAAGTGAAACAACATCGATTGAAGTACAATGAGGTTGTCTTTGGTTAGACGACGAGTCTGTCGTAAATGTGTGAATAGATCTATCGCATCTTTCATTTCCGAAAGAGTTCGTTTACCAGGTCCACCTATATGAGTAATAATGTAAAATAATAGCACACAGGCAAGAGGGTAAAACAGATACCGTAAAGACAAAATAACATTACACTACCTAAAGTTTTGCTTTTGCCTGAAAACTTTTCTGCCGCATTTAGTGCAGCAAATATCCTACATGATCCAAGAAAAGGAGATTGAGATTTCTACAAATATTTCAAAATGCTTACAAAAACCTAGTTGAAAAAATCAAGCATTACTTATTTCATAAAAAGTCGTCGAGTAGAAAAAAAAATATCCTATCGTATGCTCCCAGCTTTTTTCAGGAAATTAAAAATAATGTTCTTACAACTTTATTGTGTTACAATTTTATCTTATTTAGTTTCATTTTACCTATACAGTATGATTTTAATCGTTTCAGATCTTCTACAGTAATTCCCTGAGCAATGTCATCTAGAAGTATGTTTAATTCCCAATCTTCAGATGGAGGATCTGGGAGAAATGCTTCTGGTGAGAGTCCCTCACCAACTGTATGATTGGCATTATCTGTAGATGCCATATCTAGCTCCTCAACGGAATCTACAAAGTATTTACACAAAAAGCGTTACTAAACTATATTTTCTGGTGTAAAAACATAAAGGTGAAGAGTTAATTGCATTTACAAATGCATTTATTATACGGAAGTAATAATCCAAAAGATTTTGAATCAAAATATGCACATATTATAAAATCTGAAAAGCGATAAAGGTATACAAATAAGTCACATTAACAGTTAAGTGTTTGATTCAGAGGGATATGCTTGTCCTGATGCATTAGAATAATTCGTAAAGGATTGCTTTATACCTTTAATAAATTCTTTCTGAAACACATAACTCTCTTTTGGAAGTGTCTCACAACAAACGGGATATTACGGTGATGTTGTTTATAGAGCTATTGAATTAGAATATCAATATAACCTTTTTAGCCCTTTGAATAAAGGTATTATTAAAATTTATCAATTTTAAAACATTGTAGAAAGATCTATGATTATTGATTTATCGGTACTAACATTGATTCTATTTCAATAGTTTAATCCCTAATTTAACATACTAGTATATTGCTATTTAGTTTTAAGCATGTTTATAATGCAGTCTACATGTGATATCTATAAATTAATACATTGCCCAAAGGGATTACTTTTACAAAATTACTTTGACTAAATCTGTTGGAGGTGTACATGTTGATATTCAAGTATATCGTTGATGTTTTAATGTTAATTGTTTTATTTATTAGTTTACATTGGGCCACGAAGTAGCTTTGAGTATTCAAGACTTTGGCCTATTGTCATTGTCAACGAGTTGTTTGTGCTAACTGCCGATCTGATCTCTCAAGATATTCCAAAAGTTTTACAGTTTGTTCTGATAACATTCGGTTACACCTCTGTCCCATGTAAGGGAAAGGTTGAACACTCACAAACATGTTCAACCCTGCCAAATTAGTTGCGTACTTAACCACAACACAGTACTGGTTAATTTTGTTTTCGTTAGTTGCTATCTGCTATAATTGTTTTTCGTTTAAAGTTATCAGCTAAAACAAGGCTGTTCGTTTTCTATGCCGTTTAGTGAATTGTGTTACAGTTGGTCATCCTAGGGCATTTTATAACTTAACGGTATGTGTTCTGTTTATTGTTGATTTCTGTATGGTGACCAGTAGTTCCTGTGGTTTTTGTTATACAGTTTTCTTATTGGAAGTCATACCACATCTCCTTATTTCATTTACGTTACGTCAAGTCATCGGGAAATATTCGGGTTAAAGTTAACAAATAAATTAAGCGCACCATTAATAGTAGTATTGATTTTAAATACCTGTTTTTAACATTCAAACTGATCATTATCCATTACCGATACAAAAGACCAAATATAAGCAAAGTTCTATAAGACTTGACCGATACACATTATGATGATAATATGATCATAACATTGCAATACTAATGCATATACATACGCCTACTCAAATCTATTTAATGAATTGGACCAAAGAGTTGTACTTTCACATCAAATATCAACAAGATGAAAATGTATCAATATAAATAAGAAGTTACCGCGGATCTTAAACTATTGTAATTTACCAGCCATTCACAAAAAGAAGCCACATCATATCATTTGGCAGTATTTAAAACTGTTTCCGCTTGGATATTTCAGTTATGGTCGCTAACCGGGAGTAGATCCTACAAAGCTCTGCGCGCATGATCGACAGTATTTTCAGAAAATTAATAAACGGTATTTATAGAATATAACATCCTACAGGTAATCCATTTTAGTATATCAATTACGTAACTAAACACGTAAATATCAGTCGATAATAAATAGAGAATAAAGCGTTTTACAATTAGTTTTTAGATGATCTATAGTGTGTGACAAAATTTTGTGTAAAAATTAATGTTCTCTATACTATGGTTTACTTAAGCGTACGTTTTGACAATGCCATTGAACTTATAAGAATGTTTTTTTTGCAGTAATTCAATAAAGACTTTTGCTATGTATTTGTTTGTTATTGTTCAATAAATTATCTCTGTAATATGCTGAATTTTCTGTATATGTCAATGCATGGAAGATAGAAAAAAATATGCCAATAAAGACATATAGGCTAATAAAAAAGAATTGTTTTAAAAATCTGTCATTTATCCCTACCAAACTACCTCGCCCTATGGAATGATCATTATTTTCTAATCTTACGCAATTCGATTGGGTGAGGCTGTTGATTATAGCAAACGCATTTGAAACTGAATCAGAAGTAGGTATGTCATAAATGCATCTCAATCTAGTCTTACTCTACATGAAATAGCATAATGTATAAGGTATGTATTTTTGAATATTCAAAATACACGAAAAGGGTCAGGTTGTGGATGTCTAAGATGCTCATCCCTACCCCAAATAAATTCATTATAGAAACCAGGCTTAGAGTTATGCTCGCCAGACGTCCGTTTCGTCTACATGAGAATCAGAATTGCTGACTACTGGGCTTGATGAAACGTCCAACAGCAGTGCCCTCGACCCAGTAGTTGTAAATGAACCTTAACACAGACTTTTCGTTAAACAGAGAATATTTACAATATTAAAATAGAATTTTTTCAGCAATTTAGGAACGTTTAAGGTCATGGGTTTTCCTTCTTTGGAAAAGTTATCATTTTGAAGAAAAACATTGAAATACGTTTTACGCACGTCTACGAAAGGAAAAAAGCCTGTTGGTCTTCAAATAAAATTGCAATTTTCGGTCTAACTAATCTGTTATAATTTCAATTTAACCTAGACAAAATGAATGATTTCTGGAAGTTAAAATATGACTGATCTGCCTTTTTGTGAATTTTAAAAGTCAATTTCATCAATTGAAGGCCAGATTCGTATATCTAACAAAATCTTATAACTATTTAACTCTAGAAACAGCTCTCAAGTGAACATGGTGAAATAAATAAATTACTGTACTTCATTGCAAGACTCACATTATTACTCTACTCAAGGATTTGTATAGTTAGAAGGATTGGAATCTCGCGGTTTATCGTAATCTCTTCCGCGGTGAGACGTCGCTACTCGCCACTACTACTACTCGTCACTTACGATATCGGAACGTGATTTTTTTGTACACATGTATCGAGTTGTTTTCTTATTTTTGTCACGTATAGACAATGTTGTAATGGTAAAGGACTTTATTCATTCTTAAATGTAATTGTTATTGACTAGCACTCAAGTTTCAATTGACGAAAAGCGTATTTTAAGGATTTATTTGATGTACATTGTAATGCAATGTGTATAACGACAGTTGACAATGTGTTTGTATGTTAACTTCTGTAAATTTTATTTTCAGTCAATTGCCAAAGAAATGAAAAAAATTCTCATTCTTGTAAATGATGTCATTATAGCTATATGCGATTTGCCTCTTCGGAAACTATCAATCTCGGAAACAGGTGCAAAACCATTTTGTGGCAAGCTCAGCTAATCTTACCACAACAAGCGATATTGTGAGCTGCTCTTTCGCCAATTATTTACATAGTTAAAGAACTGACCACACATTTCAAGACGAATTACTGCATTGCGTTTTATATACATGTCAGTGGCTGATCATTATCATAAGGTTGGGACAAGTACTGTTAAAGAAGGAGCCCACTGGTAAACCCTATAAAACTGCCTCTGCATGTTACTGTAGCCGGTTTCAATCATTATAAACATGGTAAAGGCATTGAAGAAACGTTAGCCAGTCTGTTATAAATTATCAACTGCGAGCAAATTTTTTTTAATTGTACTAATAACATTACATCTTTAAATGCACTTTTCTTTCTTGTCAGAGCACTTAAATCAATTTGTGCATGAATTAATAGGGCAACCTTATAGTGTCAGCTCTCTGTCATAACGGCCTCTCAAGTAGTCAATCATGGAATTATTCATGGTTATGTATTATACATGTAGTATAATACAGAAATTAACTTGAAAAGAGTGACTTGTCATATATTAAAGAAGACTTAAAATAATCTTTCATCTTTTTCTGACTGTACGTTGGTACACTTTCATATGAGGTAAGTAACAGCAGTTTACATCAAGTATTAAAACAAAAGTCTTACTTTTCTGTTTGTAACTTTCATGTTTGCTAAGTCTAAACTGTGTAAACATAACTAAAATGTTTATTGTCAAACAGTAGATACTTTTTGTACAATTTTGCCTTGTATTGACTTTATAGCGCACACTTACAAATATACATGTAAAACACAGAATTTTGTCTATCAAGATAAGAAATAACGATAGATTGAATAATTGCTTACATCAACATCATTTGAACTTTGGTGAACTGAGCCGTCTCATTCGATTGGCAATCATACCGCATCTCTTAACTCTTATGTCTTAACTTCAAATTTGGTATAAAACTATTTTTGTACATGTTTTATGTATGGGCTGTTGGTTTCATGTGATAATATTTATCGACCTGCTATGCTGCATGGGTTTTGATGATCGTGGATGACATACATTCATCAATTGAACATGTAGACTACTAGTTTTAAAATCTTCATTTGATATTGGATGGATAGTTGTCTCATTTCAATCATATCCCATGTCTCCTTGCTTATTTTACTACACATACTCATAGACATTAATCACACAGATTTATATGAAAAACTGGATTAATAAAGGCAGTGACAAGAAAGAGAATCGTCAATATACACTCAACACCAAGCAGATTAGGCGAATATTAAATGAATCTGGCATGTAAAGGAATTCAAAAAAAAGATATTCTATGATTTATTTTTACGTTAAAATATAGATATAATCCAATTCAGCTGGTATCACATGATCATCTATCAAGTCACTATCAAAGTGCCCTACACACAAAGTGTAGCTCTCAAGTTTTGATATAAGAGATTGAATGTTAATGATCCAATGAAACACTGTTGGTATATCTTTCCATAAATGATATTCGGAGGAACGTTCTGGTCAATAGTCGCATTTAGTTGTACCGATACACAAGTATTTCTATTTGAAGGCATGCCATATGTTAGTCCACATGATTAGTGCATGAATGGCCAACTGCTGTTGGCACACAACTGCTTAGACTTTTTGGGGGACTTTCCTTGTGCCTGGACTTTTCTTCTTAACATTCACCAGTCTGGGCATTTTGGAAAATACTGGAAAAAAAAATGTGTAATATAGTTACATGTGGCAATATGAATAATAATACAATAGCATATGGCTTAAACAATTCCAATATCAAATCTGTCTTAACAATAGCCATATTACCTCAAGAATTCTGCTCAAACAATTATATTTGCAAGATTTATGTTAGTTTTCTATGAGTTTATGCTACATATATGCCAGCTTATGCAAATTCAGGAATTATTTATACATGTAGCAATGTTTCTAGTTTTAATATTTTCAATATTGTAGGATCATAAGATGTCGCAAACAAAAAAATCATATATTTTAATTTAATGGTGCTTGCTTAACTACAAAACTATGTATATATACATTTACATATCATAATAGGTAATGCAGGACCTAAATTAATCATTAATTATGTAGCACATTGTCATACCATGCATGTGGGTCTTCAAACGACAAATTGATATTTTCATATCTTCACAGTATTGAAAACAAACAAACAAAAATATCGGAAAATTTAATATTGAGTGACTTAGAAAAAAGGTGGAACTATTTGGGTCTATCTTGATATATAAATATATATATATAAATGACTGAATAATAGCCAACGATAAATCTTACGGGCAATGGATCATTAAATTATGATACAGTACACTACAAAATATCATATATAACCAGTCTAAAAGGGTACAACATCACCAAAAATAACAATAAAAGGAATAAATGTTACATATTTCGGATAACAGATATCCTTCATATATTATATATATAAAACTCTTACTGGACTTGACTGAAGTATATAGTTAATAACAATTGGAAAAGAAAAAGCTCATGTACATTTGTAATGCACAGGTTCAAACAAAAATTAGACATCTTGGCGTCTTGCTATTTTAATTTTTTGCTTTGACGCCTTTGCAGGAAGACACCTTGCAAGGCTATTTTGATTTTTTGCTTTGACATCGTTGCAGGAAAACATCTTGCAATGCTATTTTGATTTTTCTTTGACGCCGTTGCAGGAAAAAATCTTGCAAGGCTATTTTGATTTTGCTTTGACACCGTTGCAGGAAAACATCTTGCAAGGCCTTTTTCATTGTTTGATTTGACGCTATTGCAGGAAAAAAATAATTTAGCCTTGTAAAACGCCATTATTTAACAGGCATAATTAATTGGACTTGTAATGCATGTGATATGTGGTATAAACAGATAGAGAAGAAGGAGTCCATAACAATAACATGCATAATAAAGCCTGGTGGCAATGATTTATAATGAAGACAAAAACAGCACTACCTATGCATTATTAAAGTAGATGAGCTGTGTTGGTGTATTAACGTCAGTAAAAAAGTACATTCATTTGTACACAATGTACTTTCACAATACTAGATCATACTAGGAAGGTCAGCTGCCGGGCTGAACTGGTAAACATTGGACTGAACATTTGAAAAGATTACCATCCATGCATTGTCCCTTTCCACATCGGCAAAGGCAAATCTATGGTGTTTTCTATGGAACATGGCTTGTTAAAATTGATGTAAAACTATTTCAAACACATGGTTTAACGATTTCACTTCGGTAGAAACAGGAAGAAGTATCAGATGATTATGACAACTGGATCCCCTCCCAATTTAGGCCTGGTAAATTGCGATTCATCTGAGAACCACATTGATTTTTAAAGACAGAAAAGTATCACAATTCCCTTATTTAGCGATTTGAGCTTTCTTCTATACACTTAATCACCAACGTTTTACATTTGTAAACATGTTTGAACATTAATCTAGGCCCATTGTAGAACTTTATTGATTTTTCCTAAGCCACCCCCATTTTTGCTCCAGAACGCCATTTTTGTTGTAATCAACTCAAAGAAACAGAAAAATTAGGAAAACTAATGCATAAACCACTACGAAATTTTCTCAATACATGAAGAAATCATATATCTATCAGAAAATATAAATTTTATCACTCATCTCCGTTTTTTGAGAAAGAAGTGTCAAAATAAAAATGATGTTAGGACCGCCCAATAGGCGGGATAGGGTGGGGTCACTTCGGTCAATATGCAAATTCATTCTATGGAGCCGTGTATTCGTACTGCAATCGTAAAAGTCATTAATTACACCAGAACCATTTTAAACTTCTTATTTCAATTATAACATTTGATAAATATGGATTGTAATACTTACATATCGTATGTCTATTTGTTTAGGTGATGCAAATGTCCGCCATTAATCAAGGCACGTTGAGCATCTTCCAGATGCATCACGGGTAATCACACAAAATATCGCGCTGCATAAGACATTATACTACAGTCTATGCAAAAGTCCACGAGATTCCAATCCTTCTAACTATACAAATCCTTGCTCTACTACAACAGGTAAATAGGGTAAACACTCATTGACACAATTTTCCAACTATCACACCCCAAAACCTCTTTCCCATTAGCAGTCATTACAATATTAATGAGAAATGCAATTCCAATCCTTAGATCTCATTTTTTCTTATCATTTGTGTTTTGTTTATGATTTCTTTCTTTCCATATTTGTAATATATCATTATCAATAAATGATAAAAAAAGATTACATCATATAAAACTCAATATATCGATGGCTGCAGCAAAATGAAATTAAATGAAATAAAATGAGTGATTCATACAACAGAATCATATCGGGAAATAAAAATAAAGATGAGTCTGCACACAGTATTATTTCTCTTACCAGTTTTTTTGCTGAACCCAATACTTTATTTGACACACTGGAATGACGGACAAAGTCTTTTTGAAATACGGCTCTTAGTCGCAAGAATTGCAAAAATTAAACAGCCAGAAGAAAGGATTATGTTATATTGGAAATTTTAGAAGAAGAGAGGCGAAAGATACAAAAAAGGGACATTCAAACTCATAAGTCGAAAATATACTGACAACGCCATGGCTAAATAAGAAAAAGACGAAAGGCCAAACAACAGCATACAAAACACAACATAGAAAACTAAAGACTGAACAACACGAATCCTACCAAAATCTGGGGGTGATCTCCGGTGTTCTTGAAGGGTAAGCAGATCCTGCTCCACATGTGGCACCCTCTGTGCTGCTCCTTTTATTACAAACCTGGTGATAAGTCTTATTTGGTAGGTCATATTCGGGCTCTCAAAATAAAACAAAAAGTCTCCAGTTTTAAACATAATTACAAAATTTGAAAAATATAAGAACTTCCATTATATACGTCATCCATAATTTGGATAGTAACAGAAATGAATAAAACGATAGTTTGACAGAGGATTGAAGTAAAATCCAAAGGATCCAAGCAATTACAGTTTATGCCATTACGCATTAAAATACAGTTCAATCAACGGACATCTGTTAACTGGACGCGGTCGTTATAAACCAGAACAATCAAAGCGGTTCGTCATGTATGTAATAAACGTTTGAATAGACACAACACTATTGTTTGTGTACCAATTATCAGGCAAGCTTAACCGAAAGTGATGTTTAAATTTGTTTTAACCTTTACGCGTGTGAAATGTAGTCAACGAAATTGTTGTCATTTCCTCAGCGACAAAGACCGCCTGCCCTTGTAAGCTATACAAAAGTACAGCTTTCGTTCGCAGAACGATGCCTTTTCTGGTCGGTTTTTATATTTGGTTCCAAGGTGAACCCATGCGGATACCCAGTTGAAATTAAACAAAATAAATGGAACTCTTTATTAGAGAAGGTAACAGAGGCCAAGTTCGTATATTTGAATTGTTTACATCTGTTTCTATGGGCTTTGAACCTTTAATGAAGGTGCATAATTTAGGATTTTATGCATTTTATAGACGTGTTTAACATAAATTATAGCATGAAGCCTCGAGATATCTGTAAACTTTTAAATTATAGGCAAATTTTCACAAAACAGTCGATTGTAGTAGGTGCAAATACATGTGGATCTTTTTTGTTCATAAGCATAAATCCCAAAAAAAAAAAAAATACACAGAAAAATAATAGATTGGTCTTTTTAAAGCATTATTTGCATCTCTGCCCCGGCGACAGTTTTTTGGAAAACAAATCCTAAAAATGGCAATAATTTCATCGAAAAGAGAAAGACGAGTAAACGTTTAGAGCAAAATATTCCAAACATCATCTCGCTTCAAATTCTAATATGTTTATATATTTAGGCTACAGGTGGGTCAAGTGGATACCTTTCTAATGCGTCATAACAACAGAATAGGTGTGTTAAAATAACAAATTTTTACTAAAAGTACTTAACGACAAACTTTACAAGTGGATCTAAAAAATGCATAATTTCAAAACAGAACTTCATTTTTGTGTGTGTGTTACATTTTTGTATCTCAGGTTATTAGTCATCAACCTCTGAAAATATTAAGTCTGCCTTTCCACGAAATATTTAATTAGAATTTTTTTTATTAAATTTTGAACTTTCGAAAATTCCCCCTGACAACCGATCAGACAATAGTTTTAAGTTAACTAAATGCATAAAAGTATATTAAATGATGCTAAATAGCTAGTAGATACATTTGTCTTTTAAAATACAACTTGCATATAAGGATAGTAATCATGCTATGTGGATACATTTATCGGTTTTCAAGAGCTAAATTGACAGCGCGTCATCATTACAATGGCTTCCATTTTTACGATTATTAGTTGGCGTAATGGGGAGATAATTTTGACGAAGTAGAATCCTGACTGAACCTTTGTTTTTTTTTTAAGATGGATTGGGTTTGGCGCTATTTTATAAAACAAAATGGTTAAATTCTCTTAACCTTTCAAATAGATATAAGAAGATGTGGTATGAGTGCCAATGAGACAAGTCTCCATCCAAGTCAAAATTTATAAAAGTAAACCATTATAGGTCAAAGTACGGTCTTCAACACGGAGCCTTGGCTCACACCGAACAGTAAGCTATAAAGGGCCCCAAAAATTACTAGTGTAAAACCATTCAAACGGGAAAACCAACGGTCTAATCTATATAAAAAACGAGAAACGAGAAACACTTATGAACCACATCAACAAACAACAACTACTGAACATCAGATTCCCGACTTAGGACAGGTGCAAACAAATGCAGCGGGTTTAAACGTTTTAATGGTACCAAACCTTCACCCTTTTTCTGAAACAATAGTGTAACATCACAACATAGAAAGACACACTATAAAATATCAACTGAAATAGCTTAACTCAATCAGAGGACATATTAACACCAGTGAACATACACTGAACAAATAAATTTGACCTATGATACAATGTAAATACAAAATAAATAAACTAAGAGAAGAATAATAAAAGTAACATGTTATATCGGTATGAAATGTTAAACAATTTAAGAAAAACAATATGCTCGAACAAAAATATCAGCCATTTGCAATAACTTTAAACACAGGTAAATGAAAATAATTTTGTAGTTAGGTATACGTGTACAGTTCCAATAGAGAAAGGAAATATATTTACAAAATAAATAAATAAACCAAATGTTCATTATTTGGTTTTTAGCATACTGATAAGATATCTGCGTCTTTTAAAATAGTATATTGTACTTCGGACTGCGGTCTTTCAATTTTTTTCCTGAATATGTCAATTCTGTAAAAGTTTATTTTTGAATGAAAGTCTTAATATTTTTTTTTCTCAAGCTGAAAATGAGATCAAGGACAATGGACATATGACAGACGGAAACTTCGTAACATAAGGTATCTGCATACACAGTATGAAACATCCAGATTTTCTAGCTTCTGAAATTTTAAGCTTTATACAAATAGTTTACGCCGTCGTGGCTACCGCCGTCCTTGTCGCCGCCGTATTGTAATCCCTATGTCTCGTGTTCTGTGACTAGACAAAAATATTAGCTTGACAGAAGAAATAGTGTTTTGATATTTGATAGTGAAACTTGTGATAAATCAACAGGAGTAGCATTATCAGAAGCAAGACGCATGTTGTCTGATCTTAATATATTCCATCGAAAGATTTAACGCTCAACCGTAACAAAG